>JBBPDB010041158.1:0-11385 GCA_037974465.1 Brachypetersius altus | reverse complement strand
CAGCGGTGCCTAGCGGTCTTGGGGATCGAACCTGGACTTTCTGGTCGCAGGGCGGATGCCTTAACCACTAGGCCACCAACTGCCCCACTTCCACTGCAAAGAACAATATTCAGTTAATATTGAACATATCCATAGACATGATCAGTCTGGTTTAAGTGAAATTACACAAATGTGTGATGTGCTTGAATTCACTGAGTACGTGTTACTCGATTGAGGGTTTTGGAATCTACTTACACAGCTGTGTGAACTCACTCACCATAGCATTTTTGAGTTAACCTAAGTGTTTTTGGAGTATGTTACTGTGCAACCATGCAAAAGTTTTGCTGGTATAGCCCAGTAAAACCAGAGGATAATCCCTCATTCTCATGACCTAAAACTGCCACTCAGACCTACATTCTCAGGTCATTTCATGGTGAATAGGGAAGGGAAGGTCACAGTGATATTGTACAAGTTTAGGCCTGAGGATGTGTAAGACTGCAACCTCTACAATATGACACTGAGCGACAGAGCCAGGCGGGAAGATCTACCAGTCCCTGAGAAGTGAGAGATGAATCACACGTACGCACAAAAAGACTGCCACTTTGGGTGTAATGAAGAGGAGAGTAAATATCACGAGAGCGCTGCTGCCCCCAAGGAACCCGGGTGACTCTTCAGTCACATAAAGCCCCTAATGCCTGCATCCAAGAGATGGCCCTGTCAGAACCTTTACATGTAAAGGCAGCATTCAGATCTGAGAAGACCTTCCGAGAAAAACAACTTAAACCTATTATCCATTAGAGCTTGAAGACTTGTCTTAGTAGCCAGCGAATAATAATTCTATTTTAGCGGGTGATAAAGGATGATACATTTTATTTATTGCTCTCTGCATTATATTTCATTAACCACATTTGATTCTAAAACAGAGTGACATCAGCACCAACACAGTGGCTCTGTTACCATGCAATAGTTTGAAGTAAAATTTAATTGACGATATTTCCCCTTTAGTAAAATTAAATTAGTTTTGCACTGGAGCAACTAGGCTAATTTAGCTAACAGGTAATAAAAGTTCATGTACACATATTAGATTCATGAGCTTAGTTTACTACACACCTGCCTCAAACTGTTCAGTAACCTCAAACAGAGCAGTAGTAGCATCCTTCAGCTCAATTCCTGCATATATTTTGTCCATATAATAGTCAGAAACTATGTAAGCAAGTATGTTTGAAGTACTTAAAGGACCCATTTGGTGTAGTATATTAAACTGCAAAACAGGCTGGTTTGAATAAAATTGCCTTGCGATGTCACAAGATAACAGTATATTTGAAAATAGCTGCTGATTCAGTTTGTTAGGTAAGGGTTTTATTTTTAAAGGAAATGACAAAATAAGAGAAATGATGCATCGTTTACAGAACTTGAATAATTCAAAGAAAACAAAACTTTCATTCACTCAAACAAAATGGCAATAATTACCTTTCACATTCTTCTAGTAGTGTTTTGCCATCCAACTGATCACATTGCAAGAGGAGAGTGTTGATTACAGCAGTGCTTTTAAACTTTTCCTCATTAAATAAGATTCGATTCAAGTGATCACTAATCAGTACCTCATACAGCAGAATGAGGTGCTTGTGTAGGAATTACAGCCATCTCTTATTTTTTCCAGACCTGTATGTTAGTTGTTTTGAATGGATAAAGTCCATGTTACTGCATTTGCGCCTCTCTTCAACCTCCATCACCCATCACATCATTAAAGAGTGAAAGCTAGCATGTGCTTCTGAGGAATCACATGAAGCCAGTTGCAGGTTCCTTACAAATCACCACTAATGAAACATCATTGGACAGTTTAATGTGCTTGAAGAATGCAGTCCTGTTACATCTGTGCAAGCTGGCTAGAATCGTGGTGCATGTGCAATAGGGGGAAATTGTGTTCTTCTTACCCCCCAGAGAGTGCAAAGCCAATTGTTCTTTCTTGGACTCTGGGCCGTGAAAGGCTGTGGCATCACCATGGAGCAAACAGTTATGTCACTCGGAAGTCATAAGAAGTGTCTTTTCAAGTGAAGCACAATACAGGGCAGCCTATCAAAATAGAGATTGTTGTCATAAATCAGTATTAAATGCACAACAACAAAGGACAAGTCTGTTCTAACGGATGAAGAGAGATTGGAAATGCTTATGTAAAATGAATGGCGGGTTTTAGCACACAAACATAGATAGGTCTAAGGGGGAAAAAAATGATACAAAAATATAGATATGGGCCCTTCAACAGCTAAACACATTTTAATGTGTAATAATGTAGGCATTATTTGCTAAACTAACACTTCTACCCAAACGAGAGCTTTGTATTCCAGACACAGTTTAAGCATGCTTCTAAAAATTATATAAACTGGAAATAGTAAGTTGTTCCACTAGTTCAGGATTAGGTTATAGCTTAATCCTGAACTAGTTATCATCCCAGAATACATCCCCAAAGTGCTGATTGTCCTAAATACACCTGAGTGATTTGATGAGCGAAGAACAGCAGATGCGCTGTGCTGTAAATTATAGAATGTGTATATTAGATGAAAGGGTTTTGCCTAAGACAAAATAAGACCTTTTGAGGTCAAAGAATGAAAAAAGAGATCAAATCACATAGGCTGACCCCATTTGTCTTAATTAGGACAACATTAAAATGAACTAATTGCTTACTGGTTTGATTATTCACTAATTACTTCACTTGGTAAGTGTGAAAGAGGCTTAAGTAGGAGAAAAATATCTCATACAAACGTGCACTCGCTCTCTTGCTCTCTCTCTCTCTCTCTCTCTCTCTCTCTCTCTCTCTCTCTCTCTCTCTCTCTCTCATTAAGAGATTGGAACATAAATGAATAGAAATGGATGGATGACACATCGCTGGCCTGCTTGCTTATGCAGTACATGCAGGAACAGTGCTAAAAGACATGATTAAGTAGGTCAGCTGCATAGCGCTTCATGTTCAGCATCCAGCCACCCACGATGTTCTTATTACAATTAGAATCCTGAGCTGCATGAATTCAATAGGGTTCAATAGGGTTCCAGTTGTAAGAGCAGCATTTTGTTTGGCTGAATACTACGCACATATACAGCACATATATGGCACATATACGGCACATATTTGTGTATTACATGGTACTTCTCTGAAAGAAAACACTAGACTCTCGCTCTTCAGTGTCCACTGTTAGGTTTAGTCAGATTTCTTTGGCACTGCACTTCAGCATTTATTTGCATTTTCAAGCTGCAAAACAGCCGTTAAGCAAAACATATCCACTTTTTTTTTTTTCAAGTAAACACCTCTGTTTCGCTATAAAAATCTCTCTCTCACCCACTCATTTTCAGTAATGGCTTAATCCTCACTAGGGTCGTGGGTACCCGGAGCCTATCTTGGGTTTTACAGGCATGAGGCAGGGCTAGAAATCTCTCCTTCGGTCATTTTAGAGGCACATGAGAAGGAAGGGAAGTGAATGAGTTCATGTTGCTGCTTTTGTGAATGTTAGTGTCTGTTTGAAGCATAATGTGAGAACTTTTAATGTCAGTGAGAGCTTTGGAAGCTGTGTTTTGGAGAGTTGGCTGGTTTGGTTGGGTTTAAGATGGGAAATATTGGATGTTAAAGTGGCAGTAAAAGCAAAGAACGGACAAATTCGGATTGATATTACTTAATTACTTTGGAGGCCTTAGCATATTGTTCTGTTAAGTAAATGTTTCTTGCTATTTTTCTGATGCATAAAAAGCAATAAGTTAATTGTCGTATTGAGTGGAAATTAAATAAACCATGTGTTTGATGTTTTCACACTACTGGATGTGGACAGTTTTGAGCACCCATTTCTTTATTCATAATATCTACACTTCCAGTCAAATGATTTTGCACACCTAGGTTTTAACCCCTTACCTATGTATTAGATAAACTGCAGAAACACATAAACTTGTTTTGTGGTGATGCAGAGTCAGATTCTAGACTGTTCTTTAACTTGAAATGTACCACTTAACAGCTTCATCCCATTGGATGTCACTTGTTGACTCGTTAAATATCTTACACTTGTCTGGTGATCCACATTCTAATTATATTAGATGGCTTTTTCTAGGTCATTGGCAATGGATAAAAACATGACCCTTTTTTGGTTAATAAAGGTACTCAAATGGTGGCAAAGAATACCGAGAGTATTTTTAATAAATATTAAATAAGTACTTTGGAGAAGTAGAAAATCTGTGCGTGTGCAAAAATGTTTGACTGGCAAGGTATGACCCTATGCCCATGTTGATCCATTACAATATTCACAGATGGAGAGAGAGTGTTTTTGGTTCATATGGAAAAGACAGAGGTCTGAAATCTGACCCAATCTTTTACAGAACCAGTACCAGATGCAATACACTGATTATGGGTCTCAGAGGACTAAGGGGGCCAGCAGGCCACCCAAAGGCCTCCATATGGCACCAACTGCTCTAAGCAAGGGATATTTTCTGTCCCTGAATGTTTTTTGCATGAACGCTGTTCCTACCCCGAGGCAAACGCTTTAGAATGAAAGAGCCCATAAGATAGAAAACTGATTTTCTATACTACTTTGTAAAAAAAAAGAGAGACTCATATATCATAGATATTTCAAAACATGCCTTTCACTCCAAAATGCATCAAAGGCCATTTTCATGGAGTTTTTAGTTGTGTGTCTGATACACATGGTTGGGAATAGGATTTACACATTTAAGAAATATCAGAGTCATATTGTGATTAATGCCACCTCTATGACAGAAATAATGGTTTGTTTTACATTATGTCAGCTGCTATTCTTTTCAAAACTCTAACAAAATGGTTAGAAATAGACATGCAGCTTCTTGGAATTAAGCTGCAAAGCAGCCCATTTTGAATTCATTGTTCTTGTGATGTCACCAATTCACATACAGAGTGATAAGGCCCTGAATCTTAACGCCAATTGTTTACTCTATTTACGTTATTTACTTTTTAATTTCTTTAGTAAATCATCAGCTGCAGCTTGAATAAACTGGAGGTTCTCAAATTGTCCCAACATACTCTACATCAGTTTAACCCTGTCCATTCACACTGAAGCTGTAACAAAGGTGAAACATAGTACAGGCCCACACAACAGAGATCATTTAAAGGTCTTTAAGGCATAGTGTTTAATAAAATTACTTAAATACTTAATTGTAGGGGATAAAGAGAGGTTGTAAAATGAATTCTCACCAGTTACACAACCTAAATGGACCTCAGGTTTAAAAAAAAAATGGAATGGGAGCTAATTTTATTGTTTTCTATGTCATACATTTTACAGCAAGTTTCTAGCCCCTCTCTGACTTTGCTTTGCTCTCTGGCCTGTTCTTCTGCACACACCATGATTATTCAGTCGTGCTCAGTCATAACCTAGTCGGCCTGCTTCGGTGTGTCACTCCGTTTTGTCTTTGTTTGGCCTGGAGCTCCAATTGCTTTCTCTCTCTCTCAGTCTTTCTGTCTCTCTCTCTCTCTCTCTCTCTCTCTCTCTCTCTCTCTCTCTGTCTCTTTCTCTCTCTTTCTCTCTCTCTCTTTGTCTCTTCTTAGCATAAACCCATTGGCTGTAGGTCACCTTGCAGGCTAACACACCATTTGAATTCTTTACATAATTCAGCATAATCTCTCTGGCTAAAAAATTACTCCGGCTTTGTCTTATGCAATTGATGTTTGCCTGGGTACACAGACGCGTG
Organism: Brachypetersius altus; assembly: GCA_037974465.1. Lineage (NCBI taxonomy): Eukaryota > Metazoa > Chordata > Actinopteri > Characiformes > Alestidae > Brachypetersius > Brachypetersius altus. Next base: position 5,712 of record JBBPDB010041158.1, on the reverse strand, counting down.
GCCCCTCCAAGGCTGAACTGGTGGTTTATCCACATGAACTTCTCCGTTGAGTGAAAGATCAGGCCTAAACGCATTTAGCTCTCCCAAAACTAATAACTCTTGATATTAAAAAAACAATTAGAGCAATGTGCATAGATTTACAGAGGGTTAATTACATAATGCAAAAAAAGTGCATGAGCGGACGTGTTTGTGTGTATGTGTGTGTGTGTGTGTGTGTGTGTGTGTGTGTGTATGAGCATGCGCATGTATGCTAGTAGACTTGTGTGAGTGTGTGTGAGAGAGATGCAGAGAGAGAGAGAGAGAGAGAGAGTAGAAACAGGGTCAGGGGAGGCTGGTTATCAGAGCAGAGAGACAGAAGGCAGTTTGCTGTGGGCAGGAGAGGCAGTCACATTCTCAACTTTGCCCAGCACACTCATCCACACTTTTTTTTTTTATCACTCTCTCTTTCCTACTTTTTGCCCTTGGCTGTATCTCTCTGCCCAGCTTCTCTCCGTTACTCTTATAGGAACAACAGGCGTGAGCAGAGGTTTACCACATGGAGTCACGGTATCATGGACATCATCCTCTCACTACAACAAGGTGAGCAAATCTTATGACCAACACAGTAATCTCTTCATATGTGTGGGAATAGTTTACTTGTTTTGCATCAATCTTGTGTTTTTCATCCGCATTTCCATCATCTGCTTACGTCAAAGATTTGTCCATTTTTTGTTCCTGTCTCTAACCTTTTTGCTTTGTGTTGTTTTTTCATGTCTGTGCTTGTCTCTTTTGATTTATGTCTCACCCTGCTCTTTCTCTCACTTGCCAGCATGCCACCCCTTCAGTATCCTATTTCTGGCTGGAGTGCCTTCTTTCAGCACCATTAGAGTCTTTAAAGTGATGTTTGTTCTACAGTTGACTATATGCTTCATATCTTCAGCATCTTAATTACAGTGCGCTTTAGCCAAAGGGGTACTCTCACAGAATTGCTACAGGTACTTTATGTACTTTTCAGCACTACTTCAGACTTAATTAAGCTCACGTGAAAGACCTGAAGTTATTTTCTCCATTTGAGTGAGGCAGGAACGGCTTCAGAAGCCCACCCTGAGGACGTAAAGACAATTTATCTGAACATGGTGGAATAGGTAGAGAAGCACTAACAAGAACTGACCACCAGTCTGTGAAGAGCCTGAGATTTGGAGCATTTTAAAACCATTTTCTGAAGCCACATTAATAGGATAGAATGCATTTGCAATTACAGCAATGAAAGAGCTCTTTTGGGTTTTGGGCAGAACTTATTCTGCATAGAATAATAAAGGCAGCGGAATACTTTATCTGGGAAATGAGAGAAATTCTAAAAAAATGTTTTAAGCCTTAAATGCATACAGTCATTTTCAAAAGTGTGAACTTCCCTTTTAAAAATACTTTTTGCTGTTGTTTTGCTAAGTGTGAATAAGTTAAAGAGAACACACTTAATTATGTTTTTTCTCCCAGTTTTAGAGTACTATTTCTATGAATTACCAGTTTAACAGGTTGGAAAGTACTGCTACTACTACTGCTAATAATAATAATAATTACAAAATAATAATAATAATAAGACATTCTAGTTGTCGTTTTCTTAATACTTTATAAAAGTCAAAAATATGAAGGAGAGGCATATAACCAGCAATTGAGTGTTTTCTCAATAAATTCTATATCTAAAGGTTACTACAGACTTGCGATAACATTTCCACTTCTAATTTGTCGAATTTTTGGATAGGTAGCAAGCAAAATATCCAAAATATATGCTGATTATGTTGTCAATTATATGTGTTGAGAATTTTTGACATGTTCACATTGGGTTAGATATAAGTGCTGAAAGAGACGTACAAGGATAAAAATCTGCATTTGATTTATTTTACAGCATTTGATTGGTTTTACTGCATTTGTAAGCCTAAACCAAATGCATTTCTCTGTAATACTAATCCAGTTTGATATAATTTGAATATTTACACTTATAAATGCATACTGTGGCCTTCTCTGTGTCTGAGAGGTGAAATGTGGTGTTGAGTGAGCGGATTAAAACATTGCTGATTTGATTCAAGCTGAGGGTAAAGTTTTTGGGCAGCTGGTGGCCTGGGGCATAAGCAATTGCCCCATGTGATCGTAAAGTTGTGGGTATAATTGCCAGGACTGCCAGTGGCACCACTGAGATACCCTTTGGCAAGGTACCGTCCTCACACACTGCTCCCTGGCTGCTCACTGCTTCACTCAAGAGAATGGGTTAAATGCAGATAATCCAAGCAATTTCCTCAATAAAGTATGTAAAAAAAAAAAATAATAATAAAAATACTGGCAGTATATATGACGATCATCGGCCCACAAATCCCAATACTGAACACCCATACAGTTAAGGGTTGAAAGTCAGGGTAAGCCTTTTCATCTCTCTAATGTTACGCTGATTGTTTTATCCCTGTCATTCCTAAGCCTGGCCATGCCATTTTTGGCATGGATGAAGGGGCCCCATTTGGAGGGTGAGCTGGGGTCAAGTTGTGTGCTCCCTGGGCGTGTGCTGCTGCGGGAGCTGCTCTGGCAGTTGGAGCAGAGGGAGCAGCAAGACTTGGAGGAAGTGCTGCAACATCGCTTCTCTCACAGCAGCAGCTTGGCATACCGACGCCCCTTTGCCCGACCTAGCGTACTCGCCCTGATGCCGGCTTCTGAGTGCAGGCAGCTGGAGCGCCTCTGTGCCCGCATTCCACCCTCACATACTGCCACTGTTCTCTCCAGGTACATGTGAATTTAAGTTTGTGTGCCTGTTTTAGCCACTGAACCCTATTCCATGTATAATTTTAATACACTAGACTCAACCATGATAAGGAATTAAAGAGCCTCTGTCAGGCAAAATTGACTTTTCTTTGCTTTGACTTAACAATGTTAAAACTGTGGAATGCAGCGCTTGCCTGTCCATGCAGTACATATATGGAATCTGAACTAAAAAAATACCCTTTTTAAAATGTATCTTGGCAATGCTGTATACTGTGAAGGGCCACCCATTCTGCCTACAGTTTAGATCACCCGTTCATGTTGAAGTAATGAGTCTGTAGCAGAGTTACTGGAGCAGAATATGTGATGGAAATTATTATATGTTGCGCTGTTTCTACAGTCAGGAAACAAATCATCACTGTTGGAGCAAAACCATGTACTGTATATTCATGTTTAGCATTTATCAGTAAAACATATGAACTATCATTTACATTTGGGCTAAAGCTCATAACTGTTGGATCAATGGAAATGGTGCAAAACATGTTAAAATAACTTACTGTTAAATTATCTTTCATTTAAAGTTAAGAAAGATTTTCCTTCTCATGTAAACATACTTTTTTGGAGGTAATAGTTTTTGCTCCACAGCCATAAAACATATCACTGCAGCCTAACCTAAAGGATTCACGCATTTGCAGTATTCTTCTTATGTGCCTGAAGACTTCAGTCTGAACCTCTCAATTTATTCCTAATTTCAACCCAAACTGCTTTTTGGAGTATGCAGCTGATCAGAAAAGAAGTAATTTACGTATATAAGACACAGTAACAGCCAGTATTATTGCAGCCTATAAAGTAAGGTTAGAATAGGTTGTGAAAAAAATGAATTATAACTGTTTAAATGTGTGCCTGTTGTTTCCTAAATCTGGTATTTGTGCCATTTAAGGTTCCGTGAGATTTTGGCTCACAATGACATCCTTCCCTGGGAGCTTGTTTGCGTCTTCAAGCAGGTGCTGAGGGACTTCCTGAGGAGGCAGGATGAGGTCGGGTACAGGCGTCCCTTCCCTCCACCCACGCCAGCACTGCTCCCTGTTTCTCCTCCTCATGTGGAAAGTAACAGCAGCACTCCACAGTCAAGGAAATCGTCCTCCACCTCGCCCTCCCCTGAGGGGCAGGAGGGGCATAGAGAGGAGATCCCCACCATCTCCAGCTATGTGGACAGACATCTGCGCAGCTCCTGTCCATATGCTGTCCAAAGAGACTGTCTGCCCTTCTGCCACTCCTTGCCCTACGACTACCCAGAAACCTACAGCACCACTCTGTGAAGGTCGCAAATAGCTCAGAGAAACCCCAGTGACCACTGTGTCCTTCCTCCTTGCAGAATCCCCCCTCGGACACACACCCAGGCCTGTAGAACTGAGAGCATGCCAGTTGTGCAAATCATGATACAAGCAAGAGCCAGATGTGGGTTTGTATTTACTTTTAGGAGCGGGTTCTCTTGATTTGGACCAAACTCTCATATGGTTCTGGACTGAACTGAGCTCTATAAAGAATTACATATTGATTAATATATAGTTTTGCATTGCATTATACTTTCAAGCAAAACAACGTATCCATATACATTACTGTGCAAAAGTCTGAGGCACCCGCAAAAGCAATTGTTAAGCTGTTGAGCAGTGAGTAACACACGAATATTACTATATATACTTGGAAAAATACTAAAAATAATACATATAAATAACATTATAAATATTTGATGTACTGTATATCATCCTTATGGAAGTCTAGTATTACTTGTACTTACCTGGTTTGATTCAATCAGTTCTGTATTAAATTAAATCAGGAGCTGCGGCTGGAGTTTCACAAATCCAAGCAATGACTCTAAAACATATCAACTACTTTTCTCTAACAAGAAAATCCCATCTTGACACTTTTACTGCTTCCTTGTTTCTGGGCATTTGTTCTAATATTAACTATGCGAGCAGAATGACACATTATTATCACCTGCTCTGAAAAATCGCGTTAAACAATTTGCATAGGTGCCTTACAGTTTTGCACAGTACTGTATGTCAGTTATTTTGTTATTAAGTGATACTGTGGTATCTGTGTGAAAAAATGTACACATACTTTCCAAAGAGCAGGAGTCAGGTAAAGGTTTGGCAAGAAGGGAGAAACTGAGCAACACACCAACTTGTGCAGCCTAATCTGACTTTTTTTTAGTGATATTTCTGGATTAGAGAGCAGAGTTTAGCCCGAGGGGAAAGGAGAGCATGGCTCTCTGTATGCCTCAGAAGATCCTTTCTGCATGCAACCCAAGAATAACTTAGCAAGCTCTGTACTTCCCAGGCTACTCTCATGTGTACGTACTTCGATGATTACACTTCTCCCTTTTGTGTTGAGTATTTATGACAGAACCAGGGTGTGGAAGCCATGTTGTGGAAGAAATGTGGGTCCTTTTTCCCTTCGCTGTGGAACACCAGCAGGATCATTGTGTGCTTTTCTGTGAAATTCTGTGCTCTTTTGCTCAAAGCACACTCTTAGTCACTGTTCATTCTTTATCTCCTAACTGTATTTTATTTTAAATGGAAGCACACAGACCAAATACTGCTACTACCCTGCAAAATGGTACTATGCATTTTGTAATTCCCCAAGCTTGTGTTCCTCTTACATTAATTATATGTTTGATGCCTTGACTGAATGGCTGATTAATTTAAATAAAAGTGCAAATAGTTTTGTCACACTCATTGAATTTAAAGCAATGCGCAATCACAGTTCAACAAGTCAAAATCATCATAGATAAGTTTATGTGGGTTTTGTAGTGTTTTTCATGCGGATTTCAAATCTGTGTTTAGTTTTTCCCGCATATTCAGTTTTCGTGATGAAGCCAGTTCTATATTTACATTTACATTTACGGCATTTGGCTGATGCTCTTATCCAGAGCAACGTACATCAGTGCTTAAGAAGTCCACAACTGTTTCTTACCTGAAAAACAGCTTA
>JBBPDB010041139.1:0-11386 GCA_037974465.1 Brachypetersius altus | reverse complement strand
CATATTAGCATTTACATTAGTTAACAACATTTATTGTGATCTTAAAATTATATTTAAAGGAAAATAAAATTTCACTCGTCAGGGGCCCTCCCCCTACTTGGGGGCCTGGTAATTTAGTCCCATTTTTCACCCAACTACGACGTCCCTGGTTGAGGATACAAAGTGTATAGCAAAAAGCAATGATCAATTTATCGTTTTCTGTTGATATCTTTATCAGCCCACAGAATGCAGCTCCCAACGTGCAAAAAGTCAAGGGAGTCAGCCTAGGGGATTGGCAAGAAAATAAAACAGGAGGACTAGACACAGGCACTAGGATGTGATGAGCGACTGAGACAGGGCAGGAAACTTGACACCAAGCACGATCAGGAACTGACACAGGGCAGGTGATGAGTAACTATGGGACTGGGTTTAGGACAAGACAGGGGACTGGGCACAGGGCTGGACATGGGGCACAACAGACAAACAGGATGAATGATTAAGGAACTGAACAATAGACAGGGTTAAACTGAAACTAGGAACTGGACATTGGCAACCTAAACACATCTTTACAGCCAATACTAAACCAGAGGTTGGGGACTCAGTGACAAGCTCAGCACTACCCCCCAGGGCACAATCTGGTACCTTCTGGGTAGTTCCAAAAGAGGGTAGCACAGAGAGGGTGACACACAGTGTCAGGGTGACACACAGTGATACTAATGCAAGTAAAGGATGAGAAGCACTTGAGAAAGCAGTGTAACTGGTGCAACCACTAAACAGGAAGGCAGTATGCAAAGGCATGAAAAATCTTGTAAACAAGTATTATATCAGCAAACTAAATTGTGTTATGCCAATTTAAAAGTTCCTATTTTGTTAAAATTTTACCGTGATAAATATTTGATTTATTTTATACAGGATAGAGACTGCTTATAAAGTCTTTCCACTGATTGCAAGGTGTTTTTTGCTGAGTGTGTCCAGCAGATGCTTCAAAACTGTACCTTCATAATTATATTCATTCACACTATGGCCTCCCGGCCACTATGACAACAGGCTCAAGATCTTTATTTGCAGACTTCAAGAAAAACATACACACAGATTCGCAAATACAGCCACACACAGATTTTTTTTGAGAACCTGTTTTTGCCTTTTTGTAGCAATAAATATATTTTATTTATTTATAGTTTTCATGCAAACGGACCCGTTCACCTCGCTGTCCCGATACTTTTATCCCGCAACCTTCTGAGTTGCATTTCTCGGCAGGGAAAGCACGTAAAATCTTCGCAGTTCGTTAGATCTCCAGGAGACCTTTCCAACAAGCCAAAGTAGATCAGGTTTTATTCTCCGAAAACCGCAGTATAATGCATTAAACTGAGTTTAAATGACATTAAAGTGTTCTGGGAGCATATTTAGGGGCATATTTACAGTTTTATCCACTTTAGTGCTAGTTATTTCACAAAAAATGTAGATTTTAGGTTTATTAACACTTAGTGGGGTTGTGAACTGGCTCATACCTGGGAGGTTTTGTGACAGTTTATTTATGGAATCAGTGAAATTGTCATGGCTCGGTCAGCGGCCGTTAGAGGCCGCTGCTTTTTGGTTTTCTTGTGTCTGTTCATGTTCTGGGTTTGGGGCCTTTTATTTTGGAGTGTGGGGTTTGTTTACGTTCTGGTCTTGTGTTTCCTGTCCATGTGTTCTGTTTCCCCCCTGGTGTCACGTGTCTGGTTCCCCATGTGTCTCCTGTTGTGTTAATCAGTCCCCACCTGTTTCGTGTGAGTACCAGTGTATTTAAACCCTGTGTTTGGTCCTGTCCTTTGTCGATCTTTCGTCTTGTAAGAGCTGTGTGTTTTGTGCCACGTTCCTGAAAACACCATCTCTAGTCCTTGTTTTCTGTTTTGGGCCCATGTGCCTTTTTGCTTTGTTCATTAATAAACACGTATCAACATGGAGTTCTACAGTCCTGCCTGTCATGCCTTCCATGCTAGCTCTCGGTCCCGGGGAAGCAATACAGTTCAGTGCCATTTCAGTACCTGAATTTAAGAGGTCACTGTTGTTTGACGTTCCATTAGTATCTTAGGAACTTCACCAATGTTTTCTTACAAAGGTGAGAGCAGTCATCAGAACCCAGAGACCATGGAAAGACATGAAGAACCTGATCTGAACTGTATTGCACGTCTATATACAAAATCAGGACTTGAACACACACCTCTTTTCTCACACAGTTCAATGTCAGGACATTACAGCCTTAGAATACACCAAATTCACCCCAACTGGACCAGCACTGTCAGGACATCCATGTTATAATGAAAATCTTAACAAAACTGCTACATGGAGACTTGTGAGATCACGTGTTACTAGTGTAGAGAAACTTCACTTTTACTTGCACTGAAGAGGCCGACGGTCCCAGGTCTTCAGAACCGCTGGGCAGATCGGGTTCTTCATGTGTTTCCATGGTCTCTGGGTTCTGATGACTGCTCTCACCTTTTACAGGAAAAGATGCGTGTTCCATTAGTATCTTAGGAACTTCCCCAAACAACAATGACATCAACAAGGTGTATTCAGGGCAAAATACAAAATAAAGACTAAAATCTGTTTTTATGTAGTCCAAAGTCAAGACAACATGGTACAAATGAAAATCTTTACATAAGAACAATTATAAATGCAAGTGTTACTTGTGAGGTGAAATAATTTTAACTGTTCCGAAGAGGTTGTTGGTTTCAGTCCATCAGAACTTTTAAGACTAAAATTACTACCACAGGTGTGTATTTTTAAAAGAGGAGAAATAATTGAAGGCAGACAGTAAGATAATGCCTTCTAGTACACAGACCCACATGCCATGAAAGCAATTGTATTTATTTCAAAGAAGGCTTCACTCAATACTTCAATTGTTTGATTCAAGAATTTTTAAAGCTGAAATTAAAGTAATTTTAAAAAAGAAATTAATTGCTGAAGCAACCTTTAATATAGACTAACACAGAAGTCCTCTCATTATTTAAATATACATTTTTTTAATCTATGCATTTCCTTGACATGAGAACTACAACACTAATCAAGCAGACACTACTGTATTATTTAAATGAACTGTATTGTTTTTATTATCTGTTGTGTTCCAGCATAAATCCTGCAAAATATTTTAAGCTATGCTCATTTAAAAAAATGAACAAGCCCCATTTTGCTGATTAACGCTTAATTTACATGAGTTAACTATTGTGAGAGATAAATTAAATCACGTAAAAATTAAATAAACACACAAGGGAAGTACATTTCACATTTTTTTTAATAAGCAAAATGCTATATTGAACCAAAACATAGCAAATAAGTACAAAGGGAATGCATGTTTCGCACACACCCCACCTCACCTCTGCCCACCCCACCCCACCCCGCCCCACCCCACCCCACCCCACCCCACCCCGCCCCACCCCGCCCAACCCAAAAACCCTCTCCATCTCACATAAACTAATACTCTACTTAAATTTACAGTAAGAACAGTGCTCTGATGAACTAAATGAACAATCTGAAGTAAAACATTTTAAATTGAGTTCTGTGGTGTCCAGTCCACCAAAAGCCTTACATGCCCTACACTCCCTCACACACCCACTCTCACATGCCCCCCCACCCCGCCCCCAAAAACTCTCGCATGCCCCTCCAAACCCTCTCCCTCCCACAAACACCAACACTCTTCTGCTTTAGTAATAGCTTTTAACTCAATTTAGAGTAAGAACAGTGCTCTGATTAACTACAGAGAAATAAAACACTTTAAAACACACACACTACACTAAGTCTGGTGTCAAGTACAAATTCATATTCAGTTTCACATACTGTGTTTTCTTTTCTGAGTTGTAATCCTGTTCTTCACATAGTATTTCAGGGCAATCCAGTCACGTTCTTTAAGGGCATCCGGTTCTGAGAGCAAGCAGGAAACACATGCTCTCTTTCCTGGGACTTGAAGTCTGTATGAACTTCATCAAATGCTTTTCAACAGCAAGGACCTCACTCTGCGACCACTTTCTCTTTTTCTGTGGGAGACCTGATAAAGATAATGAGAAAGCATTTGTGATAGCTTATTAAATATAAGGTTTTTAATAATGCAATGTTCTATTTATCAAACACTCAAATGAGATCAATGAACCAAAATTAACTGAAAGGTTTCAATTAGACTAGCCATGCCAAATAGAGATTGTTGCTAACCCTTTTAAACCTAGACAACCCTTAAAACACAATCTATACAGCAATGTGAAATTCTGAGAAAACCACAAAACGATGAAACGATCTAGTTACGAATACATCTCACAAACACAAAGACTCCTGTAACTCTTCTAAATTTCTAAATAAAGAAAACGTGGAAAGTATTAAATGCTCCCAGGAGCAGCCTGCCCAGAAAAATGACACCAAGAGCTCATAGGCAACTAATTAAAAGAAAAAATACTTAAGGAGCAGCTGCAGGCCTCTCTTAGCTCAGTTAATGGAAGTGTCATAACGTAAGCATCACTGATGGAACCTTTTCAAAATTTTCTAATACAGCATCCCATAATTACAACACATGTTTATTATTGCAGGCTATTTAAATAATTAGGGTAAAAGCATAGAACACATCCTGTTATAATACACATTTTAGGTCAGTTCCATTAAGCATTTTTTTAGCTTGCTGTTTGAATAAAAAATAAAATGAGACCAAAACAGAATGTAGCTCAATAAAGCAAAAAGATTCAATGATTACTGAAACTAACAGCCTATGTAAATTCTTAGTTGAGAGCAGCACTAGGAAAAAAATACAGGAAGAATGGCAAATACTTTATCTCAGCACTGTAGCATACTGCATATGAGCTGTCTACTGATAAAGTTGAAACTCACCTGCACTCTGTGTTGTAGGAACGTCTTCTATGTCACGTCGGTGAATAAGACATTCAGACGTTCTCTTCATTCCTTGAACAGACTGGTCTAAGAAATGAAAAAGCAACTAAAGGTTTCTCCAAATTAAAAGGCATACATTTTTTTCCCCAAGCCTTTACAATGCAGAACAGGACAATCAGTAATATCACACAAGCAGTTTGTGGTAATTGCTGCTTCATGCCAAGATAATTAACAAGGAAAAACTTTCAAATAAAAAGAAGCACTAAATTAAAGCAGATAAACACAACATAAACATTACCTTCTGGGCTTGACAGGTGCAGACTTCCTCTGGATGATGGTGTTAAAGGGCTACAGTTTTGCTGAGGCGATTCAGATTCATTCTCATCACTTGAGCCATCACTTGAATGGTCCAATTCATCTGACCAAAGCAAAAACAAAAAACTGTTAAGTACATGCTTTTAGAAGGAGTAACTGTATGATATTACGCATAGATGGCACAGTCCTGAAGCTTACATGAAAAGGAAGCTTGTTTAGGGACAGCAATAAGCTCCTACCTCGAGAATTGATGACAATGTCATCCAACTGGATGCCCTGTAGGTTTGAGATGGTCCCTTTCTCCATTGCTATGAGTAGCTTGCTTATTTTAGCCAGCTGCAAGGTGCTATCAGGCAGGCGGTAAAAATGACGATGAATCCTAATATCATGCCCCAGAAAATCGGCAAGCTGGTCCATTTCGTTTTCTCTCAAATTCAAAATTGTTGACAGAGTTGCAAGCTGTTTTCTAAGTTTTGTTGATGAAAGAGCACTTGGATTTTTAGCTCCACAGGCTTCAGCAAACTCACGCAACACATCTGAACCACGATAACATGTTAGGGCATTTGGACGCGCAAAAAGATGTTGGTTTTCTTTGGGCACTTGACACTTCTCTCTTGTCTGGACAAGGAGGTCCATGGAATTTATCATGTCTGGTGTCAGCAAGACAGGAACAATCCTGTCTCTTTTGCCACGGATTTCTACTCTTTGGAAATGCTCACAAAGCTTCTTCTCGAACTCAGAAAGGCCAGTCGCAATGTCTTTGTTAATTCTTGTGGTTTCTCTTGAAGTATAAGACTAATTTCATCCTTGCAGCTTCCCCACTCCTATTGAAAAGAATTACTTTTGCCAGAGTCAGTTTGCACAAGCTTACATGAGCTTTCACATCTGATTTTTCCTCCAGTTCATGGTGACACTTCGACATCTCTTTGTCCAGATAGACGTGCAAGATTTTAACATCTTCAGTGAAGGGGAGAACTTGCGGTCTGTTCATTTTTGCCTCACTGCTGCTGCAGAAATAGACTCGTTCCACCGGTGCTAATGCAAAACCCTGAAGTTGCGTGCATCTTTAGCAAGTGTTTCTAGTCCCTTTACTACATTCCACAGACAAGGAGATTTTCATTAAACTGTGGCCAAGCTTCAAAGCAAGTGATGGAATCTTGAAGCTATTGGTCTCTGCACAGTATCCAGCAGTAGTTCTCACAGCTGCAATGACATGAGAAAAATTTGAAGGCACAATAAAATCTTCCATACACCTCATAGGCGTCAGTTTTCTGGCCTCCAAGAGTAAGCGACCCACCTCCCTCATCTTTTGTCGAATATAGTCATTTTTTGTGGAACTTGGTCTTAGTTTATTAAACATTTGCTCGCCCAACAGTAAGATGTGTTTATCATTTCTTACTAAATCAGAAATTTCATCTTGCTTCATGTCACATACTGCCTTCCAAAAAGGTCTACTAAGGTCACTAGAAGTGGAACTCAAAGTATCCAGTGACTGCACCCTTCTTCTGCCAAAACAAGGTTCTTTAATGTGCGGGTTCTGTGGACAGTTTTTAACGTGCCTCCATAGTGACTTTCTTGCATACAGGCCTTGACAGTGGATGCAATGCGTAAATTCCGTAGTGGATCCAGGCTTTTGGGGTCTTCTGCAGGCCACTAGATCACCTTTGCCCTCACTTGATATCATTGCATTGTGCCTGAAGTTGCCCTTGTTAGCCAGTATACGCAACTGAACTCTTCTTTCTTTTGATTTCTTGTCAAATCTCAAAGCTTTTGCCACATCAGGCTCATTTTTATGAACCACCTGAAGATGTCTTCCAATTTTTGAGAAAGCTTTTTTACAGAACAGGCAGTACTGTTTCTTTGTATGTCGCCATTCTTTTGCTGATGTTGGCATTGAAGATACAAAAATTGATTTCTGATTAGAATTGCCTGGCTCAGTTTCAGATGAAGTGCCAAGTCTATCAGTTTGTTCATTGGGAGGTCTGAGGGATTTCTTCACCATCTTCGGCGTAACCTTTTGCTTTTTTCTTGTAATGTGACTGAGGTCATCTCTTAACTCACAAGTAGTGTCAGATGAGTCACTATCTCCTTCAGGATTATAATCTTTATCTTCAAAGTCTGTGAAATCAGATTGATCACCTAGGTCGCTTGAAATCTAGGAAAAATGTAAACAAAAATAATTATTGCAACAAGACATAAAGAACAAATTTCTGTTAATATTACAATCAGGTCATAATATTGGATGGCATATTTGCAATGTGTTTCAGGGAAAAACAATAACATATACAAGTTTGGTCCTCTACCAAAATTAAATTGATGAGAATTTCAGGGTCAAGGCTTCTTAAAGAAAGGGTTAAAGTAATTTCTTCCTTTAAGTTTAAAAGTTAAACAAGCAACTCAAATGCAATGAACTCTTAAAAGATTTACCAGTTGCAAAGTAGACTGTCCTAGAAAAACTATTAAAAGTATATCCACATTTTGGGAATATCCTAAAATTTTACTTGTTAAACTAAATGCACAATTGGCTGGACATTACTATAATCTACAAAACTTTGCCCAATACTACTTTAAATATCCACCAATGTCAGTACACTCTGATACAAGCGTGCCTTTTTTTAAACAAAAAAAAAAAAAAAAAGAAAATAATACTTTGAGAAAAACATGTATGGATTCATACTGCAACACTCTAAAAAAAAAATAAAAAATCTATGGGGAAAAATAGGGGAAAGGACAAAATATGGAAAGCCTAACTTACGCTGCTTTTTTACTTAAACTGTCACTTTTAGTCAAGGTTTGACAGGTCAGCACCACTGAAACATTCATCCTGAAATTGTGCATACATTTAAAAGTATAGAAACACTTAATGATGCGTTCAAAACTCTGGTTTCGGAAAACAAAGGATGTGCATCCAAAGGAAGTTTCATCTGGAAATATGGTCAACTTTCATAAACAAAAAAGCTGTAGAATGGATCCTTTTATGCTAAAATTTAAAGAGCATTGCAACCTCGTACAAACCAACAAATGAAAGTCAATAGTTATCTCCCTCCTTGATTGCATAAATTTAATAAAATCATCTCCCCATTTCATAAAACTGAAGTTAAAACCAAGGCTGTATAAATAAGAATAAAAAACATTAAACATTTCAATATTTACAGTATGTTTATTTAGTATTGGTAGAAGAGGCCAGCATTGTCAGAACTAGAGATGGGCCAATACCACACCGATATTGTTAATGTGGGTATCTGCCGTTTACTGATACAAATCCGATACAGTTGCAGTCTTTTTAAACATAAAATAATGCTTTAAAATGTCTAAATACATGACTGAGATTATTATGCTTAAGGAAACGCTTGATTTAAATACTGTTTTCCTGACTAAAACAATGTAATAATTACACACATACATGTATATGCTAAATTAGTTGTTCTCAAAAATTGTTGGTTTACATTAATATTTTTTTTTCTTATTGATTACATTATAACATTATAAAATTGAAAATCAAATTGATCAATTGAAAATGAAATACTTGAAGTTTGTCATTTTTAACCATAAAATGAGCTGCTTTTGCAGAGAACTACATTTCCCACAATCCTCTGCGTGGCCCGGGAGTCGCTGCACTTAGCGACTTTCACACACAAAGAGGGATAAGGTTGTCTTGATCGCGCCACTCAAAACGTGTGTCTCTATAAAGCTTTCGTGTGAAATACAAGAGGAGCTGCTCTATCGAGTAAAATGAATTAAACAAAGCTTCGACTCCAGAAAAATTGCTATGACCAGTTTTTGTAATATAATTATTCGAGTTATTGGAACAAAAGTTTCAGCTCTACTTTACCGCAGTGCCACTTCCCATGCAGAACAAATTGAGTGTACACGCATTTACAGACCGGCTCCATAGATCAGACCAATACCCGATCCAGCTGTTTGAGCCTGTTATTGGACCGATACCAATCCGCATATCGGATCGGCTAAATCTCTAGTCAGGACATCCATGTTTTAATGAAAATCTTAACTAACAAAACTTCTACATGGAGACTTGTGAGATCATGTGTTATTAGTGTAAAGAAACTATTCATTTTTACCTGCGTTGAAGAGGCTGATGGTCCCAGGTCTTCAGAACCGCTTGGCCGATCAGATTCTTCATGTGTTTTCATGGTCTCTGGGTTCTGATGACTACTCTCACCCTTACAAGAAAAGATGCATGTTCCATTAGTATCTTAGGAACTTCACCAAACAACAATGGCTTCTTTGTCGATTTAAGCGATGGGTTTTTGGCTTCTTTGTTGATTAAAGCGATGGGATTTCTCCGCTGTTTTCTGACCTTTTTAGCTACTATTAGCGAATGAGACCCTTCATGACACACTACTGACTTCCAATCTTTGGCATCTTAAACAAGCGTCGAGAAACAGCTCGCAGCCAGTAGCTACTCCGCAGCCGTCAAAAACATAAATGTTTATTTTTAGATAAAATTATTAAATCTTAATTAAACCAAAGAAAAACACCGCCTTTTTTGAAAGATCATGTGTTATTAGTGTAAAGAAAATTCATTTTTACCTGTGTTGAAGAGGCTGATGGTCCCAGGTCTTCAGAACCGCTCGGCAGATCAGGTTCATGTGTTTCCATGGTCTCTGGGTTCTGATGACTACTCTCACCCTTACAAAAAAAGATGCATGTTCCATTAGTATCTAAGGAACCAAACCACAATGACATCTAACCAAAAGAAATCAGGATGACTGTGGGTTTATACAATTATGCTTTTGCAAAAGGACAAAATTTCCTAAATTGTAAACTCAAAAAAATACCACAAGGTATGATAAGTGTTTTTAACTTACCTGTGAACGCCATGGCCAAGGTGAATCTCCATAATTATATGTAACCTCTTCCTGTGGTAATATGGTTTTAATGGCAAACAAGCACAGGTGTGGTTTGCCATCAACCATTACTTTTTTCATTCTGCAGTTTGGACTCTGAGAGTCATTCACTAGTCTTCCTAGTGTTCCATTTTCTTTAGAAGCATCGATGCTGTAAATAAATGAAAATAAGACTTGACTCTTTATGGTGAAACTGGATATAAATAAAAACGGCATCAAGTCTGTTTGTTGGCTACGTTAAAGTTAATTTTCATAATATCAATAAACCAACTTAATTCATGGCATCATTAAAACATTACAGTTTTACATTAATACTGTACATCAACTTGATCTAAAATGTAAAATTGTACAAATTAATGTTTAGGAAATTGTTAAATAAGAATTTACATACCACCAAAGTTTCTCATTCCATTCAAAGTCAAATAAAAACCCATTTTGTATTTTAGTGTACTTTTTCTGTCCTTCATCAGAGTCTTTTGAAGAGATAAGTTCCCCTCGATATTCAAGGATAAAGTTTCCCTTCTCTATAAGCGCCATAGCAAATACTCCCCGGCCTAAAACAAGAAAATGTAGATTAATATAGCAGTTGGCAGCTATTCATTATAAAACACTGCAAACTGAATAAATGTTTAAACGTAAGTCTCTAGACATTCTTAATGTTAGAAATTAGGAGCAGTGGTAATTGTAAAGGTTAGGTAGTTGGTCCTGTTACCAAGAGGGTTGCCAGTTTAAAACCAAGGCTGGTAAACCCATGAACACCACCTTTTTCACAGATAGGTCAAATGCAGTACCACACTTTGTGCTGCACTGTGTTCATGATAAAATTTTATCCAGTAAGTCATGATGACAAACCAGTCAGTCTCAACCTTCACAGCTCTTAGGAGTCAACTAACATCTTTCTAACAATGATCCATGCATGGTGCTTTGGTAAGAGAATGACTGAGATCAATCAAATACTTTGAAAGAATACAAAACATACCTTTATAAGTGTCAATGAACCTCTCTTCAAAACAAGGCTTGTCTGTACAAGAAACAATGTGCTCAGTAGCATCATCCAGAGGTCTAATCCGAGTCCTTCTTTTTGAAATTTTTTCAGACCTAATCTCATATGAAAAGACCAAATGCAATGTGTTAAGTAAAAAAAAAAGAAGAAGATATATGCAAGAATTTAAAAAAGCAAATACTGCCAGACAAACAACGTTTAGAATACATACTTTTTACACATTTATGTAAAAAAAATAGAGATGGGCATAGATTAATTTTTTTAACGCCGTTAATCTCATTGGAATCTTGGCGTATAACACCCCCCCGACAGAGAGACCGAGACAAGTTTAAAACGTGCGTGAACCGGACAAGTCACTGAAATATCAAGGTGAAAT
>JBBPDB010041128.1:0-11387 GCA_037974465.1 Brachypetersius altus | reverse complement strand
GTTGTATGAACAAATGTACTGGGACAGAGCTGTCATACACAAATATGTTGACAAAAGTATAGGGACACACACGCTCTTTCCCCATCTCTCTCACACACACACACAGTCTCACACACACAGTCTCACACACACCGTATCACACACACAGTCTCACACACACAGTCTCACACACACAGTCTCACACACACAGTCTCACACACACAGTCTCACACACACAGTCACACACTTCACTTTGAAAATCACCTTTAGCGGAAAAACGAAAACGAAGCGCATTTGTTACTGGTCGGCCTCTCCAAAAAATCTTAAATCTTAACTTTATACTTAAGATCCTTACACATTTGGAGCACAATATATCAGGTAAAGAGGAAGAGAGAAAGAGATTGTACGTAAGTGAGAGATTGTCCATAACTGCTACATATTTGATCATTTTTAAAGACTAAATTTACTTTAATTAAATATTATTTTAACTCAATTTCATAGTAAAGCTGAAGTAGTTTTTTTCTTTTAAACTTGTGAAGCCAGGGACTACTACATTTGTATTGGAATATCAGATTTTGTACCTTTTGATTCTAAACGATCTATAAACAGATTTGTGGAAAATAATGTCTAACCAAAAGTTTGTTTTCAGAACATAACCTGGAATAATTTAGAGCTTTATTCCTTCGTGGGAACCCACCATACATATTAATACAGTGCATTGTAATAAAAAGATGTAATAAATACTACATTCATTATTTCATTCATTCATCCAGACCGGTGTACAATCCTTTGAAATAAATCCCCTCCATGAAAAAAATATACCCATCTACCTCATGTTAAGAGCAAATATGTTCTATATGAACATATTAACACCATATTAATATTCATAGTATTTTCCCAGCAGAAAAGCATTAGAAGTCATTCATAGAAAGAGACATTACATTATAAAACCCTTGCAAACTTTGTTCACCCAAAAACAAATAAACAAACCAACAAGCAAAAAGAATATTCCTTTCTCAACACTAAACAAAAGTAAAACAATGAAAAATCTTTTGGAGAACAGAGAAAAATTTTGGAAGGGAGAAAGTTTTGGTGTGACAGAGACACAAAGTGGAACTACAGCGATGTTTTGATTTTAATTACAACATAATTATCTTTTTTTTTTTTTACAATCACTCCTCCCCTTCTAACATTAAGGCTTTTCATTCAAAGCTATTGAGCTGTGTTATCAATACTTCACTGAAGTATTGCTGGCTCTTGAGGTGTATCAAGTTTAACAGTTGGCTATTAGAAGACACGTGGCACATTCCTCATTTGCGAGCGATGTCATAATTGGCCACAAACCAGTCACATGTCTCTTTGATGGCTGGGGAAAGAGTAACAGATGTAAAATAAATATACGACATAACACCTAACAAGCCATGCTGTGAGTGTTAAGTAAGCTGGATTCATTTCTGTTGAATATTGTGTGCAGTTGCAGATGAGTGGGGCGGTGCTTACCTTTGTGAAATGGAGTGAAGGTGAAGTCGGGACGGTATTTGCGCAGTTTGGCATTGCTGGCTGTCTTCTTAAACTGACCATCAGATTTACTCGTGTCGTACTAAAGTCAGGGTCAAGGTCAAGGCTAAGCTATCAGTTTACAGGAAGAGAAAAAAAATCTGACCACAACATAGTAGGAATAATAAAAAAAAGTGAGTGATTATTACATGATATTAATCTTAAGGAATGGTTAAAAAAATGAATATAATAATAACAACAATAATAATAATAATAATAATAAAATAAAATATATACACACATATATATATATAAAAATATCTATGTATATATACAGTTAAATAAATATAAATTTCTCTTATCCCCGATGCATTTGACCAGCCAAGACATTTTGTTGTCAAAGTTTAATTAGAAATAACTGTGAGGTTACTGCTGCTAATAAACAGTGGAACATATCAGACCTCATCCAGGTCTTTAATACATTGCCATACTTTTTGTTGTGATTAAGGACACAGTATTATTTAATGTAAGCTATACAAAAAATTACAAATCTTCACTGTGCACTAGAGGATCTGTACCCAATCACCTAAAAGTGCACATTTTTGGGGCAACAACCATCAAAATCTAGCCTCGGCATTGTTCAAAGTAGATGTAGTGAAGTTCTGTTCACTACCTTGTAGCACCAGCGACACGAATGAAGCAAATTTTTGATGACAAATATGTCTTAGCTGACTAACTATATCTGGGATTAAGTTATATGTAGAATATGTAAGACTGAGTACTCAGACAGAACCTTTAATCAGACAAACTGTTGCTTAGTGCAAAGAGATGTACTAAGACTCTGTTAAGCACAACTGCGATATATGAGAATGGGCAAAAGGATACAACCACCTCTCCTTTAAACCCAAAAGCTTCAATAACAGCATCTGCAGCTTCCTTAATAGACACCTCATCCTCCTCTCCAACTAGACAATGTGTGAAAGAAAGATACAAATAATGGGTGCAATCTATTATGACCAAAATTTTAGAGCTCACTGATACGTGTGTGCTTGTGTGTACCTGACAATATGATGGGATCCACCTCATCATATTCCCTCAAGACCCATAGAAAGAGGCGAGCCAGATCCAAGGAATAGATGAACTGTCTCAGTGGACGACCAGAACCCCACACATGCAGAGGCTTCCCCTCCTCTGTTGATACACAAGTACAGTTCAATATTTGTTTTCTTCTTATTATTACTTTTATTGATCATTTCTTACATCTGTATTATAGGAGGGCAGGGCACTACCTTACATCTTACAATATTGCGAGTTTTGCTAAATGATTAAAGCAAGATGTTAATACAGGCAACCTGCATCTCGATCCATTGAAACACACACATTAAAAGCTTAAACTTTCTTCCCACCACATTCCAATTCAGCAAAAAGTGGAGTGAGCACAAGGGCCAGGCATACAGGAAGGAACAGCAGTATTTGAACACCATCCCTGCGTCCGAAATCGCATACTTGCCTACTACAGTACGTACTAATTCAAATGTAAAACGTAGTATGTAGTATGCGATTTCGGACGCAGCCCCTGTGATTTTGCAAGTCCTCCCACATAGAAATTATGGAGGGGTCAGAGCTCAGACAGGTGCTACTAGTTAGGATCACATAGTGGAGTAGAGGTGGACTTCTTAAAGGCTGAGTAAAAGGTCTATAAGAGCCAGAATTATTGCTGATTGGCAGGTGTTTAAACAGGTTTGTGTAGCAGTGCAATACAAAAAAATACCTTACAAATCATACAATGTGATTTCCTGATTTTTTACATCCCGTCTCTCACAGTGGGAATGCACCTACAATCTGAATTTCAGGCCCCTCCATGATTTCTAAGTGGGAGAACTTGCAAAATTGTGTTCAAATACTTATGTTCCTCACTGTAACTGTACAAGATAAGAGAAGCCAGTTGATTTCTCCTAGTTGCTGGGAAATTGAAGCCAACACAATTTATCAAATACAATAATATGTTTAAAAAAAACAGACAAGCTTTTAAATGGAATAAATAAAAAATATCAACATCGCAATTAATAGGACGTGAAAATGTGTTAATGTTATAAAACAACACAGAAAAGAAAATGTCAGCTTGATAAAATGGAAATGTTTTTTAGAAAATAAAAGATAAAATGGACATTAGTAGTGCATTTAATATGAATTTGTGCATTTTCCAATAATCTATCATTTTTATATCAATTGATATGAATAAAAGTGGACTTTTAAACAAACCCATCCAGGTGAATGCTGTATTTTAGTATGACTATCTCTCATTAGCAACATAAAATATATAATTTGTTACACTGTGCCCTGCTCTTTCTCACACTATACCAAATGTTCCTTCCTAAATAATTCAATCTATAGATAAGCTGCGCTGTCCAGTGTGTTCTGCCCTAGAATGCAAAACATGTCAGTCATTTGTAGGTGCCAGCATGGGTTCCAGACCAATTCACTGTCTCAGAACAAAGTGTGATCAAAACTGGCAGGAAGCAAACATAAACTGTTCAAACATTGAATGTTAACACCTGCTGGATCAATCACAAGTGGACAAAAAAGTCAATGACGTTAAGAGAATCCTCCTGGTACAGTGAGAGGTCTGAATAAATGGAAATGGGGACACAACCCATTTGACCCCACCAGAGTGTGACAACCAGCTCTGCATGGAAAGCCTTCCATACTGCAATCCCTGATCGGACATAATGTCTGCTGGAATGCCATAAACATGGAACCGGAGGAGAGATTTGGGCGGAGGGAAGAGATCTGAAGAGGACGCCCCAAACACCAGAACCGGCATATCCTTCAGACACTGGTACATCCTTGACAAAGCCCACAGTTATGTGAGAACATGGTCTACTGGTTATTGATAGGGGCAAAAGCTTACCAACAGGCAGATTACACAGGCTTTGTAGTTTTGTAAACTGAATTGTAATATGTGCCTAACTTAAAGGGTTGTCCACCAAAATCTACACTTCAAGATATCGAAGGTGCGGGTTATTTCTGAACCGGAGTTTATTCATTAATTTCTCCCATTTGATGTGTTACCATTTTTATATACTTTTAAACCCATGATCTTCAAGAACATTATGTGACTGGGTTAAAGTTTAATGTTAAAAAATAACACATCCAAGTCCAAATCAGTTTTATGTGAATGCAGCTACATTTCAGTGTGTAGGTGTGGTCACCTTTCAGTCTTTAAACTCCAGTTTGGATTTGTATCATTCGAAGAAGTAGAAAAATGAAGTAATAACAATAATCTAAAACAAACTGTTGGATCTAGTCCAATTACAACTTAAGGCATAAGGTCTGATTGGTCTTTTAACAAATAAAGCTGTAAAAGAATGAAAAGTGACCCAGATACACTCTTGTCAGGATACGGTCAGTCCACAACAACAGTGGTAGTATTAACACTGTTTCCCAAAGAGATAGTGCCAAGAGTTTATATGACATTTAATCATGAATGATTACGTTAATATACATTTCATTGATTATTCTAGGCACCCGCTGAGTTTTGCTGTAAAGGTTCTGTTTTTTGTAATATTTTTTAATATATAATTTAATATATCAACAGACAAAAAAAGAAGGAAAAGAGAGGGAGAGTGTAAGAAAGAAAGAGAGAGATGGGAGAGAGGAGGGAGAAAGAATGAAAGAACAAAAACAAGAGAAAGAAAAAAAAAACAGACGACAAAAACGACAGAGAGAGAAGGAAAAGAGAGGGAGAGTGTAAGAAAGAAAGAAAGAAAGAAAGAAAGAGAGACGGGGAGAGAGAAGGAAAGAGAGAGAGAGAGACAGAGAACAAAATAGAGAGGTTCCTTACTCTGTGCTAGGTAGATCTTATGTATAAGTCCTGGAAGAACATGGCCATCCTCTATGTTGAAGTTATCATTAGGACCAAATACATTTGTAGGGATAACAGCTGTGTACCGCCGACCATGCTGCGCAAAATATGCCCTGCAATAAAACACCAAAATTAAGTGTTTACAAACATCCATAGCAAAAGCAAAGAGCTAAAACACCTCCTTTAAAGCACTGAATTATCTGTCTATGCTTCCAGGTGAGCCATTGGTTTGGAATGAGGCATAGAGTACTTAAGGAAAACTACGCCATAATTAAGGCTGGGCAGTATAATAATATAATATTCTTATCAGGGTGTATTTAAGACACTGTCAGTACTTCCAGCATCACTGATGTGCTGTCATTTATAAAAATGGAAACTGCAAAAATACTTCTGAAACAGATAACCCAAACAGAGTCACAAACGCAGGCAAACTGAGGGAGTAAGCTTTCCAAAGTCTATTTACTATAAGATTAACATATTTAACATGTTCAGGATGATGCTTAAACCTTAACCCAATTAGAAGAGATGAGTCAGCAGCCTTCAAAACAAAAGAGTTTGAAAAAAGCCTCTTCTGTATTTGTAATTGCATAGAAACTAGTCGGAATATTTTGTTATTTCCAAAAATTCCATCATTATCATCTACAGTCCTCTCCCCCTGGGCTTCTTCCTTCCAGTTACTGCAAGATATATTTTAAAAAAAGTGGTTTCCACAGCTTAGAATAAGCTAACAATTTCCTTACATGCCGGTATCACATGCAACAACCAGAACTAAGTACTGAATAAATCAGGATTAAGACAATGTCCTTTCATAGTATGGAGAGGAAGCGTAAAACAAGTTCACTCTGTGGCAGTGCTTACAGAAAAGATGAGCCTTTGGTTGGGAAACATTTAATGAAAAGACAACACAGTTTTTGCATTCACCTTTTACAAGCACATAAACATAAATCTCATTACTTGCCTGTTGTGGACATCGATGATTCGTTTGGCATAAGAATAACCGAAGTTAGATTCATGAGGAGGACCATTGTGAATCTGAGACGGACAAAACGGACAGGAATCACAAGAATGGCTAGGCTAATTTATTAGCCATATGTTATTGCATGGATATGATTCTAATTTCATTTTATATATTTCTGCAGACCAGTGCAACAAATGCAGGTCTCAAACAAACTCAGTTCTTTCAAAACAAATTACATTTCCTCAAGAATTTGGTCTGGTCAACATCATTTCATTTGTTGACATTAGGGCTGGAAAAGTTAACGCATTATTAACTTAACGCTGACAATTATTTTATCATGTGTTCACACAGGTTTTTAAAAATCTATTTATTTTGAAAAGTCGTGCTTTCACCGAAGTAATGCGAGCTTTGAGCTCTTTAATATGAACAAAAGTAATGGGACGCCTGACCCCTGCGAAAACCAGCCGACACATACAGCGCTTCAATAACAAACTCGATGAATTATGAACACCCTGCAGTGGCACATAGCCTTGGTTTTATATTTGATTTGATTACATGAATGTTTAACTTGAGACAGAAATATTTGAACTGCAGCTGTGTGACTGTGTCAAAGAGAACACTGCTGTTAAAAAGCTCCTTATTTGTTTAAAGTGTTTGCAAACCAAATGTTATTCCACTATGGTTCATACAGCAGTACTTGAAAAAGGAAGGCATTTAACAATGCAATTAATCACAGAAAACCATGTAATTAATTGCAATTAAAATTGTAATTGTTGACCAACATTAAAATACATGTGTATATATATATATAATGTTTTTTTAATGTTGTTGACAGTATTGACTGTCATTAATAAACATAAATCTGCACAAAGCAAACATATTTGTCTACTCCTATGTTGATAAGAGTCTTAAAAACCCATAAAGTTTTTTTTTTTAGCAGTTAACATGTGACTTACACTTAATGAGATGCTATCTTGAGACAGTTTGTAATTTCAACAAAAACAAAAGGCCTAGTAAGCTCGTAAGACCTGCAGCCTTTAAATTAGGGTAAGTATTTTTAACTACAAAAATAGTTCCTAAATGACACAAAATAATGTATTTATGGTAAAAGTTCACATATTTACATATTGATTCATGGATATCTCCATCATTTTAGATATGCAATGCATATCAACTGGCTACATGAGAGGGAAATCTCAGGAAAATGCATAATTTAGGGTATGATTTTGATTTTCAAGGATATAAAGAAACTTCTCGGGAAACTGGGACAGACCGAATAGGTCAATAAAGCTCCCAACCTCACCTGAGCTGGTAGCAATGTTAATCCACAGTCAGTGCTGCTAACACATTACCTGAGGCCATGGGTTACAGACCCGGCCGAAGGAAAGTAGATAGGACAGGGATCAAATGCAAACCAGAACTGCTTGTTCATTCAGGCTGAGTATGAACTAATAGGTCTGGCTACGTCTCCTCAGTCCACGTTTTAGTTTTCTTGCTAAGCATGTTCATGTAATGTACATTTCGCGGCAACCCTGTAGCACAGGCAAGCAGTCTTACTCTACTCACTCCATGACTGTTCGGGTTCCGAACGTTCATTCTTTTGACTAAATCTATTGGTTAACACCAGGCAACAAAAAATAATTCCATTACATTTTGATTTCCCTAAAGAGTTCTAAAAGAGTTCCTTGGTTTGCAGAAAAGTACATTGTTATAAATAAAGTATGATACATCTGAGGATACGAACCATGGTCTCATCAATGGGGTAAGTGGTTTTGTCTGGGAAGATGCAGGTTGACAGACAGGACACAACTTTTACCACATCAAAGTCATGGGCTGCCTGCAGCACATTGTCATTGATGTACATGTTGTTTCTCTGAAACACAGCATAGTAGAACACATACTGTTTACATACACAGTCATCGCTTAAGAAATGTATGGTTATGACTTTTTCGTGTGTGTGTGTGTGTGTGTGTGTGTGTGTGTGTGTGTGTGTGTTCCTCACCCAAAAATCCAGGTTCTGTCTCATGTTCTTAAACAGACCCCCCACCATGGCTGCCAGATGAATAACATGTGTCGGCCGATGCTTCTCAAAGAGAGCTCTTGTCTCAGCTACATCCCTAAAACAGAGAGCATCAAAGTTAATCACATTCTGTGTCTTTAACCACATTACATTTACATTTAAGGCATTTATCAGACACTTTTATCCAAAGCGATGTCCATTCTCTACCTACAGGGGGCAGTCTCTCCCTGGAGAAACTCAGGGTTAAGAGTCTTGCTCAGGAACCCAGTGGTGTGCTGAAGGTAGGATTCAAACCAATGACCTCTTGGTTCAGAGGCAAGTATCCTACCACTAGGGCACCACCACCCATTATTCACTAGTATTGTTTTCAATTATTGTAAGGTAGATCATAAATGGCAGTTTGTAACAAAATACTAGTATTTAGTATTTATTACTGTACCAGCAGCCTTAACAATGTTAACTAATGTTTGTATTATGTTATGCTTTGAAAGACAGTCCCAGAGTGTTTTTTTCTGTGATGAATCAATGATTTTTTTTAAATACAAAAATGTAAATATTTTGGTCAAAATAAAGCAGGTCCGTCTTTAACCCCATTAATGAGTATATTTTTAACACTGCAAGGCATATCATTATGGCAATACCTAACAAAATACTAACCATACTAGTAGCTGGTCCATATCATGCAGTCCGTAAGCTTACAAATACCATTAAAAGATATTTTTAAAGCTATTTTTAAAGAATCTCATCTGTTAATTACACACTGAAGGTTTCTGAGTAAGTGAGACAATATACACACAAAAAAGGCCACATGTTCAAAAATAACCTACTTTAAAATCAAATGAAATGTAATCTTTTATATTATCTCTAAACCAGATGTGTGCATGTAGAAAGAGAAGTGCTCACATTAGGTTGGCATCTTTAGAGGAGAGGAAGATCCATTCTTCTCCTTCTCTCATTCCTCCTTCCTCCTTCAGCACATGCTCGATCGCTTTCCCCACTAGACCGCTCCCCCCGGTCACCATCACACGCACTGCTCCGGCTTTCCCTTCCATCTTATATAGAAATAAAGAGAGAAAAAAAAAGTACACATTTGTACTGTACCTCCACACCCTCACATCACCTTTAATAACAGGTGCATTAATCCTCCAGTTTTACTCGGATCAGGAGTCGCAGAAATCCCCATAAAAACTGCAAATATCCTCCACTTTTTTTTGTTTTTTGGTGACCATAAATATATTTTTTTCTGGCTGTTTTCACACAAGGGGGCTCAGTGCAGGCTGTAGTCGACCTGGAAGCACTTTTTTCGGATTCCACACCAGGGTTTGAGCCTCCGCACTCCAAGTGAGATTTCTCCACAAACTCCACAGTTCGATTGATCTCCAGGAGCCCTAATTTGTATTTTTAGCCCAAGTAAAACGTGGTGTCCCAATACTTTTGTGCAGTAACCTTCCACGTTGAATATCTCGGCGGGGAATTTATGGGTTTACCTTTACATTTCCTTTAAGGGTAATGCATCAAACTGAGTTTTAAACGAAATTAAAGTGTTCTGGATGCAGTAAAAAAAAAAAAAAAAAAAAAAGGCATTTATAAGCTTTTTTTTTTTTTTTTTTACCAAAACACAAACACAGATTTTCACACTAATATCTGCTCTTAGAATGTAACCCCCGCGAAAAGTGGGGGATTACTGTATTTCCAAACACATAAAACAGTTTTCCACAGGACACATCTCCACATGGTATTGTGTAACTTCTTGTGAAGGTAAGTAAGTGTGAAAAGTGCATTGCTCCAAGTTATTTAAACATTGTATGGAACTGTCCTCATACAACTATCAAGTAGCCAAGTAACTGCCGATGTGAAAAATGTATAGTTGTCATAAAACAATGTGGCCTGTGCATGTGTCATGGCAGGTTAATCTGATGTAGGTGTTCAAACTTTTGTTCATAAAAGTATTTACAATTATATTTAATTAAATAACACCAACACCGTAATGAGGAGCACTTTAAATCTGATCACCAGCAGAAATTATGGACCTAAATGCAAAGCACTAAGGTATAGAGCACTGATTACAACATAAAAACCAGGAAAACTGCCCACTCCACTCACGGCAGAAACAAAAAACACCCTCAACCTGGCAAAACGTCAGGCTCACTTTAAAGGCAGAGAGACAGGAGTGCGGTGCGTGTGAAAACAGAAAAGCTCAGGATGAGGAAGGGAAATA
The DNA here is from genome assembly GCA_037974465.1 of Brachypetersius altus. Lineage (NCBI taxonomy): Eukaryota > Metazoa > Chordata > Actinopteri > Characiformes > Alestidae > Brachypetersius > Brachypetersius altus. The sequence goes on along the minus strand of JBBPDB010041128.1, from coordinate 850 downwards.
GCTGAGAACTCTCGCTGGTTGGAGTGGCGAGCCCAAGCTTGCCCCTTATGCGCACATAACATTTCATTTTAATAATATTATACAGAACCGCAGTGAAACTTGGCCTACAATCTACTACACGTTTTTTTGGAACTGGTTTTCTAGCTTTACCCTGCATGTGTAACAAGCTCAAAAAAAGACCCTGATTGTCATATCTTAAAATAAAATGCAGCATGTCTGAAAAGCATCAGCAAAAAACGTATATACTAAGAAACATACAATTCACAAACATAAAAATGTAATAGCTCTTTACACAATATGATCATAATGTCTTAACCCCGAAAAACTATTTGTACCATGACTTTTCCCCGGGCCACATTTCTGCAGGCCATCATTGCCTCATTTCAGTTCCAAACTTTATTTTAACAAATATTTACGAAGTCATGTCAGTGGAATAGGTCATGTCATATGGAGGCATTTTTGCTTTCTCTTAAAGCTGTGCAATTACAGACTCTGAAAGAAGGTTACCAATTAAAAGGACAGTAACCCCTCAGTTTGACGCAGATCAGCATATTTGGGGGTAAAATATTTAAACATATTTGTACCAGAGGTTTTTTTTTCAGAATTAACTTAAGTAACCAAAGAAATATGCATTACATTACTATTATAAAGCAATAATATTTTTTTATTATTGATCAAATATTGTGCAGTACTGTTCTGATCAACAAGCTCTTATGTGACTGCAGACTGCAAAAAGTTGCTTGGCTAACTAAGCATAGAATATATATACAGTTCTGCTTGAAAGTTTGTGAACCCTCCAGACATGGTCACTGTTTTTGTAAAAAACATTAAAAGAACCTTATTACACATA
>JBBPDB010041109.1:0-11387 GCA_037974465.1 Brachypetersius altus | reverse complement strand
CCAGCGTTGGACCGAGCGCGTCATAGGCTGCTCACGTTTCAGCTTCTGCCTATAGGCTGGCAGCAGTAAGACTGAGGAGTGATCTGATTTGCCGAAAGCTGGTCGGGGGCGGGCTTTGTAGGCGTGTGCGAACGGGGTGTACACGTGGTCCAGGATATTCTCACCGCGCGTGGGAAAGTTTACATGCTGGTGGAATTTTGGCAGAACTTTCTTCATGTTGGCTTTATTGAAATCGCCAGCCACGATGAAAGCAGCCTCCGGGTGTAGCGTTTCCTGCCGGTCGATGACCTCAAACAGTTCGTCCAAAGCCCGAGTGGTGTCGGCGCGGGGGGGAATATAAACAGCTGTACAAAACACTGCTGTAAACTCCCTGGGCAGATAAAAGGGTCTACACCTGACCATAAGATGTTCAAGATCAGGAGTGCACCCCGACGAAACTGTCTGTACATCCGTACACCACCGTTTGCTGGTCATTACACACACGCCTCCTCCCTTGCATTTGCCCGAGTCCTTTGTTCTGTCCTGGCGGTGAATGGAGAGTCCCTCGTGAACAATGGCCGAGTCAGGAATGGAGGGGTCCAGCCACGTCTCTGTGAAAACAAAGACGTTGCAGTTCTTGGTTTCCCGTTGAAAAGTCATCCTGGCCCCTAATTCGTCCAGCTTGTTTTCCAACGACTGGACATTCGCTAGAAGAATGCTGGGAAGCGGGGTGCGGTGTTGTCTTTTCCTCAGCCTGACCAGGGTCCCGGCTCTGCTCCCCCTTTTCCTCCGGCGTTTTTTCTTCTTCTCGACAGGTAGCCAAGGTAAGTCACCTCCATTCACATAAAACTCGGTCTGTGAGGGGCCTGATTGCGAGTTTTGTCGAATGTCTAGAAGAGTTTGTCTGTCGTACGTTATGAGAGCATGACAGGTTGTAAAGAAAGTTAAAAAAAACATTGCAAATATAAGAAAAATGTAAAGAGTGGGAGGACACCGAGCGACGGCAGCCATCCTCACCGGCGCCATCTTGCATATAAATCTACGAGCAGCGCTGGCTGGTTTCGCTTTTTTTTAGAAAGTTGCTTCTTAAACTAACATCATAAACCACAGCGTGCCGCCATTAACGCATTTAAGCTTCACTTTTTATTTTCCTCAACTTTTTTTTTGAATATTTTTTTTTATTTCCTTAACGTGGACACTTGCCACAAGGGGTATAGAGAGTCAAAAAAAAGAAAAAAAAGATTGTAGTTTTAGATCCATCAATTGAAGACAGGCTTCATGAGTTCAAGTTTGTAGTCAGAAAAGCTCCCTCCCTTGCAGCGGCGCTCCAGCGCTCTCCGGGATTAGCTGTTGTCGGAATCTTCCTCAGCCGCGCGGAGCCAGTTGAAAAAGCCTGCAACGGACTTGAGGGCCACGCCTTTTCCCACCTGCTCGGCTGGGTCTTTGCTGGACTCCCACTTATAGAAAGCTTCCTCTTTAATCACATCCTCGTCATACAGGGCATCGAAGAGCATCCTCAGCAAATCTGAAAGGAAAAAGAAGAGAATTTAGACACATTAGCAGCAGCACATACTGTGAAACTGGTGTGTGGTGCAAGAAAGGTTGGGGACCTGTACTCTAACCAATCCCATACATAAAAATTTTAGCATTTTAAAAACGCACAGTTTACAATAGGGCTGGACAATATATCGCAGATTTACAGTCATCGCGATATTAAAATGCATATCGCGAAAAAACATCCTTATTGCGAAAGACTGACTGAACTGCAATAAATTGTTTCTCCTAAACTCTTCATCTTCTCTGCTCCTGTTATAGAATGTTCCTTTTGCTATATATACTGGCTAAGAACTTACTCTAATTTAAATTATGTTTACATTTAAGATTTAAAATGAAATATTTTTAGATTTTTTTCAACAATGTTCAATGGTTCGAATGTTTTATGGGAGGCATTAAATGCTGTTTAAGTAAATTCTTAAAAAAAAAAAGAGTGTTGAATGGAAATATTGCATTTCAATTTTTTTGCATTGACTAGTCAGTGTCTGGAGTGTATGTTACCAGCAATTCCAAAGCAGAAAAACATTAACACTATAAAAGGTCAAGTTTTTATTTACTTATCGCATGGGATATCGCCATCGCAACACATTATCGCAGATCTCGTTTTCCTAAATGTCGTGCGGCCCTTGTTTACAAATATCCAGAAAATTTCATGACTTCTGTTCTTAAAGTGTTGCTCTGTACCGTGGAAGTAAATTAATAAATACAGCAGGCAGGTTTTGTGGATACAAGGACTGTATGGACCTAGGAGTGACTATTATTTGTGACATTTGATGTAAGCGTTTGGTTACTTAAACAAAGAGGTACTTACTGGCTGGCTGCTCCAGTTGCACCATGAGCGCCTGGAGAGCGTAAAGTGCCTGCAGCTCCTTCTGCTCGTCAGAAAGATACTTCTGCAGCAGTTTTGCACGCTGGCTGATCTTTTCCACGTCCACCTTGTATGGATTCTCAGCTAGTAGGGCAGCAAAACATTTACATAAATAAAATGGTTGGCCTGCATGAAAGATGCTTTTAATACAGGCAATTTCTTGCTCCAAAGAAAGTATGTTCAGCTAAAAGAACAGTGACCGTTGTTACTTAGCAACCACAGCACATGAGTGCTTTCTCTCAGACTGAGGTCATTCAAGTCCACGAGAAAAGGTGATAAAGAAAGACAAATTCTACTCACATATGGCCGACTGGCACACCGAGGTCATTAATACTCGCACAAACTGGTTGGAGGCCACCTGCTGTTCATCAAGGTTGGCCTAAAAAAAATAAATAAATAAGCCAAGTTTTAACAACCAATATATGACTCCAATATATTTTCTATGAGAGAGATTTTGGGGGCATTTCACAAAGCAATATTTCAGAAAACACACCATAAAAGAAAAGAACTCCAAGAGGAGGACAGCAAAGTGATATTTCATTTGGTAAAACGCTCACTAAGATTACGCTATTATGATTAAGACTGTGTTTGCCTCTGAAAGAACAGTCATTCAACACAGGGAGGCAAAAAGAAAGGGGGGGGGGGGATAAAGAACTTAGAATCATTTTTATCCAAATTGCGGTAAATAAACACATGCAGGAATACATGACATGTAATTAAATCATTATAAATCCACGTTTTTACTGTTTATGATCAATGAGTTTAAGCATAAATGAGACATTCCTGAGACGGAAACAGCTCTGCAGATAAATTCTGCTTTATGAAAATCTAAATTTACCTCCAACCAGTCATGAATCCTCTGGTTGTTGGCCTTGTCCTGGATGAGCCGGTCCAGGTTCTTGCTCAGTTCCTCAGCAGACAGCTGCTGCTTACTGGGCTTCTCCGACTCCTCTCCGAGGGTGAACTCCATCTTCTACAAAAAAAAATGTAATTAAATAAATGAAACTGTCAGAGCACAACACCAAGCCTGAGTGATACTGCAGATTTTCCAAACAAAAATGTCCCAACACTTCATGCTTGGGAATAGAGTAAATGGAACAGACTCCAGTACCTGCTCTGTCACAAACTTGTTGACGTCCTCGTTCTCCGGTAGGAAGTCCTTCCAGTTGAGCCCGGCTTCCTTCCAAAATGCCCCAGCCTTTTTATGACTCTGCACACAGGAAAAAAAACATTCGTTCAGATAACAACATGGCGAGGCATGGCTCAAAATACCAGTTACATAGCAACAGGCCACTTACCAGTCCTTTGCAGAACAAGCTGAGGATCTGAACTAATAAGGTAGCAGCTTTTCCTAAAGGTAGCAGAGGCTTGGACACCTCCCTGTGGAAACAAGAAGAGTCAGATTAGAGGGGGTCAAGTGAAAGTGTCAGGAGATGCTCAATGTGCATTTTTCACTCGTTAAATATGTAGACCCATCTACAGAGGAGGATCATTTTCAATTTTCTTTTAATAAGTTTTCTTGACATTGGGGGTTCTATGCCACTGTGTTATATTTCATGCAATTCTAATGATGGTTACTTAAACTGCAGATCATTTTAGTGTGATAGCAAATGCTGAACACTGAAAACACGCAGGATGCAGAGCGACGGGCTTATAAAATCAGCCTCCAGTCCCAATATTCCATTTATATGCAAGTGATAACATCTATACAGTCTTCGATATGTTGAACTAAAAATATTAAACTATCAAACGCTTAAACAATATCTAGCCCTTCAAGGCAGGAGTAAGCAGTTTCCTGCTCTGTCCACAGACATAACCTTTTGGTGTCGGTGAGCATATTGAGAAGTCTTACGCTTAAACTGCACAAGCTTATCAGTTAAGCTGTACTTCATAACTCCAACAGTTGCAAAATATTAAGCTTCTTGATGACTCCTGTCCGTCACACACCTGAAGAGCTGTCCCATGGGGATCCCTCCCTCATGAAGCATGGGGGTGATGATCTCAGCCAGGTAGAGCCAAATATGAGGAATGTCTATGGCCATATCTTCAGCAACCTCCAAGATCTCCTGAAGCCTGAAAGGGACAAAAACACATTCCTGATCATCTCATTTACATCTAAACATTTATACCTATTCCACAACAATGCCAACACAGTGATTGTATTGCTATAAACGGTGCAATAAACCCTGTAATACACTGAACACGAATATCGAATGAATATAGCAGCATGGTTAAAGTCCAGTCCATACAATAACATTTATTTCAGATATTCATTTCACACATTCATCATCGGGCCCCTGTGAGGCTGGTCACAGCACAATGTGTCCTGCTTCTTTCTGCAATATCAATACATCAAAGAGACACGGCATTAACTATTAAAAACAATATAGCAGCAGCATTAGAGAGTACAAGGCACCTACTGTGGAGGTGTGCGGCATCATGGTCGATCAAACGCTAATTTAATGACGCTAATGGAGTAGGATTAACCACAGTGTATGAAAAGCCATTTTAATCTTCATCAACATTCTGTCGCTTAGGTTATAATTATGTATAATCTGTTTTCTCTGATTCACTGATCAAGTATTCATGTGTAATTGCATAAAGCTCAGAAGTACATGCTTTCTCCTGCTTGACCAACAGGGGTCACTAAGAGTCCCAGAGCATTTATAATAAAAACTGTAGGGAACTGTATTCAAATAACTGCCAGGATATGCATCGCTACTTATTTGATCAGTGCAATATAGACATCTGCAATAATATGACTAAAGGCAATTAGTAAATGAGTCAAAACTGTCGTCATGTGAGGTTTGGACCAATCAGCATGTTATTGAAGGCATGTATGCGACATAACTGACAGGCAACTGAAGTGTATATGAAAGCAAAATTTAATCCTAAATGCACAGAAGTGGGGAAAGGTATTTGTGTATGGGGGAAAAAAACCTCTTATACGTCAGCGGTCCACCCTTGCTTACTCTGCACTATAATATTCGTTTGAAAACGAGCCAAATCTGACCACTGGTGCAAACCCATTTCAAAACAGTTATCCAATATAAATCTGATAATGCATTCCTAAAGTTTGGCCATAAACGATTCACTTTCTGCAACCGCTTCATCCTTACTAGAGTCTTTTAACCATGCCACACAAAATTAAACTTTTTTATTTTTTTGGATTGTACTGTAAGGAGAAGCACAATGGCAACACCAGTGAATCAACACATTTTAACAGCAGAGCTAAGAACGGATGCTCCTCGGATCCTCAGTCCCATCAGTGGGGGTCAGTGGCCCAGCCACGTGGCACAAAATAGAGGTCATCAGTGGAGCATGTTCTCATTACTGGGTAATGGCTGTAAAATTTAACCAGACTGAAACTCAAACTTCTCATTAACCTCTGCAGTCTGACCTGGACCTGCTTTCTTTTGCAGCAGCAGATCATTCTTCAAACTTGATTCTGTATTTGGATCCCCATTTACTGCCACCAAGATGCTAATTTGGTTCAAACTGGAGTCTAACCGCTGGGTGACTAGGCACAAATGGTCACAAAAGACCAAAAAGATCGTCCTATTGTCCTGTGTTCATTTTGAAAGAATACTGCGAGCACATTTGAAAGAAAAAGGCATCGAGAAAGAAGCAGGACTGCTGTGATAAAAATATACTGTGATGTACAGTGTATATAGAGTAGTGTTTAGATGTTAAGTGATGTCATATTCCACCACGATTTGTGAAAGTGGTCAATTCAAGTCACTTATAAAACTGAAGTACCCCATTATCACCAACTGTATTAACACTGAACAGTCAAATATTTTACTTAATGTTTATAGATAACTGTAATAATCACAGAAGTGATCTCTGGTAGACTTGCTTTAATATAAAAGCTTCCAGCACTTGTTACCTACATCAGCATCGCAGCACTAAAGTGAAACATGTCTTGAGTGAAACTGGGCAAATCTGACCCCTTTAAAAATCATGCCTCACCCTTTGTAGTACTGCTCGGTCGGCAGGATGCCATCGCTGACCAGCTGCCGCAGCAGGAGGCCCATGTGCTCCCGGGCGATGGTGCTGCGCTCCAGAGTGGACTCGACTCCATTCCGCACAAACAGATACAGTATGGATGTGCTGTTAAGCTCCTGCACACACTGCACCGCCTCCTACAGGACACACAGAGAGCAGCAGTCACCACAGGAACATGTGTAAAAGTGTACAGTGTCCATTTGTCATACATAAACAGCAGCGCACAGTGCGAACAGCAATAAACTGTCCTCTGTATTTAACCCATTAACCAAGTGAAGCAGCGAGCAGCCAGGAACACAGCGCCCGGGGAGCATTGTGTGGGGACCGGGACCTTGGTGTTTGAACCCACAACCTTCTTATTACAGGGGCAACTCTCCAACCCTAATCTTCTGTAATAGCAGTCATGTCAACATACATACGATTCGCCAAACGAAATTATTTTGGTAACTCCACATTGTTTATAATTATAGGACAATATTTAGGCCAAACAGAGACCATATATAGAAAATACGGGGGGTGACAGCTTGCGGCCATTCGTTTCTGGACACAATACAGCACAGAGTGTCCTCTGAGGGAATTCTCCAAAGTAAGGTCAGTAGGGTAATTTTTCTGTACATAGTAGCTTCGCAGTTTGAGTTACTTTATAGGTCAAAGTCTGGGCCGATTTAATGAATGTGAGCTAGAATATATAGACAATGTTTATATTTAAAAGGACAGTCACTTGTTTATGGCATGTGCAGATTAAAACCAAGCCATTTTTGATGCATAACACTGAGATTGTGGATTTCCTGACAACATGCAAAGCCCACTTAAATAACTCACACCTCTTAAAATGTGCAGTTCTCTGTGCTGGGGTTTACCTTCAGGTCATTGATGTGGAGATACTCCTCAGTAATGGCTACTGCCTTTTTCTCCATCTCCTCTTCACTCAGAGCTGGTTTGGCTGGAGCAGGAGGCGGTGTTGGAGCAGTTTCTCGCTTGACTACAAAACAAAGAAAATTCAGTCCACCGTCAGATGTCAGAAAAAAAGGTGCGATATTGTCTCAAAGCACAAGGCACTACTGAAGAAAAAAAAAAAAATCATAGAAATATAGCAGTACAGACAAGCAGAATATGACTCTTAATCTCCGTTTTCCCAACACCTACAAGTTGAGAATTTGTTCTTCCATGTTAAACAGAAGCACAGCTCTACTGCAAATGAATTTTGTACTCAGTTTTATAAAAGCCCATTATACTCTTCTCTAATGGCCCAGTTTAAGTTTAATTTATCTGGCAAATTGAGAAATCCTTTATGAAATGGCCCTAAACATATATTAGAAACATTAATACTTCCCCTAAACAGGTCCATCCTCTTCCCATTCAAAAGTTCATTTAATTTATATTATGGCCTAATTTTGCAGGCCTTGAATAGATTCAAGGCAATAAACATCAATTAAGAAAAGATCACAAGACAGTCATATGACTAACTGAGGCTAATGAGCAGCTTTAAATGAGTAGCTGCCAGTTAATTTGTGCTTCTGGTCTGTCGACTGAAAAACAAAAAAATCCAGGATCATTCAGGATCCTCGTGTGGTCTGACAAAGGAACTGCAACTGACAAATATGTCCTGTGTATTAAGGATAATGTTCTACCACTAAGGGGAGCTAATCTCAGACCTCAACCTTTTGTACAAAAGCATTCAATTCACTTTGTAGGATTTAAATATCTTAAACACCTCAAACACAAGTGACAAAACCATTTACACAGTAGTAGTGGAGTATGCGCATGGGAAGTTTTTGGGGAGGGTGGAGGAGTTGGTCAAAAATGAGGGCACAACTTGCTGAAGTAATTTTCTCTCAGCTTTGCCTTAAGCATCACTCTTACCATTCTCTTTGCTCCTGGCCCTTTCTCGGCTGCCTCGGTCGTCAGTCATGCTGGCCACGCGGCGCACGGGGTCCACGGGGCCACGTGCCTCTCCACTGCGAGCGCGCTCCTCATTCTCCCGACTGAAGCTGCGCTTGGTAACAGCAGGACGGTTTCGGTCAAGTGCTCTGTCTCGGTCCTCACGGCTGTCTCTCCGCTCAAAGCGATCAAAACGATCGCGTTCGCCCCGGTCCCGGTCGCTGCGGTCTCTACTGGAACTGCTCCTGTAGATATTAGGTGTTTTGTTTTTAAATACTGTTCACTTATACTACTCACTACTAATGGTACAGACAACATACTATACAAAGCATACACTGGCACTAGACAGAACATAACTCAATGACTGACTGCAGTTGAACATTCATACAAAAACACTGTACAGCTACAATATGTTTCAGCTACTATAACAGTTCTTGCTGTTGTCTTCAGATCACTTGAATCATATCACATGCAAGCAAGGAAATAAATCTGTGCTGGGTTAAAACGCTTTAGGGCTACAGTTACGCTTGGAGTACATATAGCAATGTTCACTGTACTGCCCGTCTCTCCTCAGATCCTCAGTCCCATCAGTAAAGGTCAGTGGCCCAGACACGTGGCACAAAATGGAGGTCATCAGTGGAGCAGGCTGTGTGTGTGTTAAAACTGGGTAGAAAAAAAGATTTTGTGTTGACTTGCCTTTGAGGAACCCTGCGGTCAGAGTCCAGAGAGGACGCGGAGGAAGATGCAGGCTGCTGGAGGGCAGAGAAGCGGTTCAGGGTGCTCGTGGTCGATCGGCCAGAGTCTAAATGAGAAGCCGTGTAAGAATTACAACATGAAGTCTAGAATGAACTAATTGTTACTGTACTTATGCAGACTTGCATTAACATTAGTTAAATGGGTAGCACTGTATTTTGATGACCCATGAGCTTTCAATCCCATTACTCAAAAGCGTTCTAGCCAATATGGTCATCATCATTAAGAGTTAATGGTCACCTCAGAGCAGGCCAATTATGTTTTATTAGCAGACATGAGTGAATTGGAATCATTTAACAGGGGGAAGGAAAAAAAAAAAAAAAAAAAGCATAAACCTCAGCTCCAGAAAGAGCTATTTCTGTACTTGTAGTTCAGAGCAACACTCCGAGAAACTAATGCATATAAATGAACCAGGACAACAGTTTAGAAAACTGACTGGAGTGCGGAATGCAATACATATTACAGTCGAGCGGCCAATTTCATAGCTGCTGATAGTCATCAATAAATCAATATGCAGTCCCAGACCTAACCCTCATAATAAAAGGCAAACAGCGAATCAATAGGCTTTAGGTTTACAGAAGCTGCCTCAGAATAAAGTTTCAGGTCGTAAGTGTAGTCGTACCTTGTTCTGCGCTGGGTTTGGCTCCAGTGCCTCCGCTGCTTCCTTTGCCCCAGCTGCCCCATGAGCCCTTTCCTCCTGGGGCAAGAAGCTGGTTATTAAAGTCCAGCGCACCGGGCTGTGAACACAGAGCAGGAGTTTAAACAAAGTTAGACACATCTGGCTTCAAAGAAGAATAAAAAAATCTAAATCTGCACAATCTAAAAATTCCGGTGTACAAATCATCCAGTTCATAGCGGGTTTATGAGAAACGCTCTTTTTTCAACCCCCAGATTTGTAAAGTCAGAATGGTGAATGGAACCAAAGGTATGGAGTTTAAAACCTCTAAAATCATCCTCAAAACTACATAAGGTGGTTTCGGGGCTTTGGGAGTGCATTGATGAGGTTTTGAATTAAAAGTTTTAAAACCCATTTTAAAAAGCCTAGCAGAGAGGTACATTAGGAGGCAGCGTGTTCCACCATGAGCATTACAATTAAATAAATAAATAAATGCCGGATAACTGATGGGCTTGCTTGGTAAATATGGCTACTTTTGCATTGTAGACATTGGGACTCCTGGGTTCAATGTAAAGAAATCCTTGTTCCAAATGTTCAGTCTTTGTGCTTTAATGTATAATGTTACTACAAACCAACAACCAGGTTTATTTAGAAGAAAACACTTCAAATTATACTACTGTATTAGACACAGCGCTAGCTTGGGAATAGTCAAAGTTTATGCTTTTAGCAGTTCAAATTTAAAAAGAAATTTCAAATCATTACTGAGGCAAAACTATTGATTAGCATGAAGCCAAGCATTACACCACAGACATTAACACAAAGCTGTTTCATGAAAACTATCCCTCTGTAGCAACTTTTTCTCATTGAAAAGTAACACCAAGAAACTCAAACAGAAGGAAATGTGTTCCTAAGGGTGCAGTTAAAGCTCCTTATCTGCTGGAGGCTATACCTTTGTGATCTTGCTGAGTGGGCTGGTGTCGATGGGTCTGGATTTGGTGGTGATGGGCACCGTGTTCCAGCCCTCGTCTTGAGGCTGGTTCATACGGCCTCCGGAGGAATGGGGCCCGCGAACTCCACGGCCCTGCGACGAATCCTTTTTAGACAGCAGCTGCTGCTGGACTTTAATCTGCTCTCTGTGCTCCTCCAGCTCAGCCTCTTTATGGATCTGATCCATCGTCTTAGGGCCCTGATCTCCTCTCCTGGGGACCCAGTTATTCTATTGTAGACAGAGACAGAATTATAGAGAGTAGCAAAACAAGTTTGTTCTCAGTATAACTGAAAAAGTTGTCAAACATCTATAGAGAGAATACATTCCAGTGCACTACCTCAAGTTTAAATGCTTCATCACCACACACTGGACTTTCAATAACTCCTGCAGTTTACCTGTTTACTGCCACTATATGCACAATGATGTCCTGTTAATTATAGCTTCAATAAAGTAACAATGTCTCCTGTACCATTACATTTGTATGTTGCAATAGGATTCATCCTTGGAATGTGTACATCCATTTCCCACTTTACCCCTATTCACTCTGTTACATTGCTATAATGTCTATTGTATTGTCATCACTTCCACTTCGTTGCTGTAACTACCGCCGGTGCAACAACAAAGGTCAACAGGTCAAGATCAGGTATATGTTTGTGTTCTGTAGTGTTTTTCATGCTGATTTCAGATCTGTGTGTAGTGTCTCCTGCAGGTACAGTGTTTGTGATGAAGCTAGTTCTATA
>JBBPDB010041100.1:0-11389 GCA_037974465.1 Brachypetersius altus | reverse complement strand
ATTGGTACCGAGAACCGTGGATTTTCACTGGTATCGGTACCGAATACTGAAATTTTGGTACCGTGACAACCCTAGTATAAACACACCAACACTTATATCACAGTTGAGAGCCGCAGAATTTTGTACACGTCAGGCATTTTAGATGACAACCAAGGCGCATACGATGGCGTTATATGAGTGGTGCACGGTCCGTTTTTCAAAATCTTTGTTTTTCTTGTCCACACGCAAACGCAGAAACGGAGTTTTCAAAAATTGCCACTTTGGCCGGAGTTTTTAAAAACCTACATTTACGTATGGACAAAAAGCCAAAGCGCATAGAAAAACCTCAGTTTTCAGAAATACCCGGGTGTAGGGCCTAAATGGCTCAACGCTCACATTATTTTCAAAATAAAATGTCAACATAAAAACCTGCATTAACGTGCAATAAAATCATTGTCTGCCTTAAGTAAATAATACGTTAACTCATTAATAGTGCGTTAACTTTGCCAGCCTTATAGAGAGAGAGATTAGTGGTGCACCGAAATAATTTTTTATATAGCCGAACCTGAAAACCAAAAATGAGGAAACCCAGAAAGAAATGATACCATTTTTATTTGTGTGTTTCAAAGAATAAATCTGTTACAGAACTTTGAAAATATTTATTTAGCATTCAAACAATGAACAATATAAAATAAAATTTTAAATAAAATATTTTACTCTGCCCCACTTGAATAGTGTAAAAGCATGATGATAAAATAGTGTATTAAAGCACAGCCCATATTTTAACTAATCACTCGAAAACTTTCTTGGCTTTTCAAAAAAGTCCGCCACAGACGAAGTGTTTGATTTTATATGATAAATTAATCCCGACATTGAGGAAGTCTTTGTGGATGCACCCCCTCTAGAAATGTCTGCATTGCACCCTTCACAAGCGGCTTTCCGTGTCTTTCTTGGATGTATCGCATCCCTTATATGTATGTATGGATGTATGGATGTATGGATGGATGGATAGATCTAAATATTTTTTGCCTTATCCTCTTGCAGGAAAAATCCAGATTTACCGTCTCTTAAAGAAGGTGATGGGATCTTAACAAACCTGAAGAATGCAGCCTCAAGTTACCTGAACGGCGTTTCTTTGTGCAAAGAGGATATGAATTCCAGTGAAAATGACAAAGGCCAGGAAGCTGTTGTAAAGCAGCCCTTGGCACCACCTGGCCTGCATGACCATGTAACACCTTTGGATATTGAACCACATGTGACTGCATCCATACAAGTACCGCCACAAACCATTAATGGACTTGTTTCTCCTGTCAGCAGTGCTGAAAGCCTGAGGTTCACCTCTGAGGATGCAGTTAATTCCCAAATTAGCTATGCACATGAAAAATCACCTGTGGAATCAGCCGTACCTGCTCAGGTTTCTCACTCTCGGGGAAGAAGGAAGCAGAAGGTTCCTGCTGTTTCGCTACCCCAACAAGCTCTCCTTTATACTAATGAAGTGAACAGGCGGAATGCACCATCCCCTTTTAGGCGTAAGCCTTTTCGGAGGGCTAAGAAACCAAAATCTAAATGCTGGTCTAATGCAAGGTATTCAAAACCCCATTCTGTGATCACTCCTCTTGAGGTTTCTTTGCGACCAGACCTTGATGATGTGGATGGGATGCTGTTTGTATCTTTTACCAAAAAGGTATGATGGTACATATGTACTTCATGAGTCAACCTTAAGTTAGTTCATGCTCGTGGTCATATGAACAATTTAAAATAGCTGTTCAATATAATAATCTTTGCTTGTTGAGTAGTGACTTTTGCCCTTGAAAATGTTTGATTACCTCACTGAGCATCAATGGGTTGCCAAAATAATACGTTATTAACCAGTAACTTGCCACTACCTCCTATCATTGAGCAAAATGCTCAGCTAAATCAGAGACCCTGTTTAATGCTTGCTTGATTTGGAAGTATGTCATGGTACAGAAAAAAATTTTTTGGCTCACGTTGACTTTAAAGTCTGTAATTCATATCATTATAAATATCGTTACTTTGTAACTGTGATTTAGGAACCATGTGAACCAGTGTGTGTGTTGCTGATCTATCTAGTTACATGGTTTATTCAAATATTTCTTTTATTTTGTTCCTCAAAGGAGGCCTTGGATATTCATGTTCAAAACATGAAGCATGTTGAAGTCTCTGTGTCTCCAGTGCCCGAAACTCAGAGTCAGCCAGATACTCAGGAAGTTGAAGGTATGTAGAATAATCTCCTTTGTCATCCTTTCCTATATCGGGTATGTTTGATTGATTTTACAGAGTAAAATTTTATGAACTTCAGATTAGTAGTTTTATTTATATTATAGGTCTAAAGAGAATGTTAGGGGTGAAACAGTTAGGTGTCAGTCAGCAATGTTATGTGGGGAATAAAGTTTGTTCCCCCAAACACAGCCAATGTATGAAGCACACGAATGAGCAGTCACCCCCATACCTGCACCCCGAACCACGCTGAGACACAGACACACAGCCCCAACCCCAGTATTCATTTTTGTGCGTACCAGTTTGGTGTAGGTACTCATTAAAGTCCTAGAGCAAAAAAATTGTCAGCCTCTGATAATGAATGTTTAGCATTTTACTATATTTCTAGCAAACTTTTCCTGGTACCTTTCTGGTTGTACTGAATTCTCTATGCTACTGAATTCTAGAACTTTTATAAAAGTATACATTCCTGTAGTTGCTTAATTTGTTTGCTGAGCTTTTCTATAGACTTCCCTGTCTTCTGTGTCTTTTGGGTTGCTATAGAGGTGAATCTTTCCGTGGAGGAGAGAATTTCTAAGTTTGAGAGTATTCTGTTGCTTCACCTGAAACAGCAGAAGCACAGACAGGTCATTCACCCACTCTTACAGAAAGGTGTGTAGAGAAAGTCCAACTGCTTGACATGAAAGCAAATTTTCTCGATGTTTTAATAAACTAAATGAAAAAATCGTTTATTTTGAATGTTATTTTGTTTCAGTTGGAATTAAGTTGTGCCTTCTGGATCCAGCGGTGTCCATAGACTTACAGTACCTTGGTGTGAGCTTGCCTTTCCCCCCACCTATTCAAAATAGTTTGGATCAAATGAATCCGTCATCCCATGGTGAGTACAATGTTATTTTATCATAGTAAAATGTTTGATGAGGGAAGCTTTTGCATAAATCTTTGAGTGTGTCCGAAACCACGCACTTGCGCACTCTTAGTGCGCGATTTTAGGGCGCAGTGCGCTGACACTAAAAACCGAGCACTGAAAGAACCCGGATACTGCACTAAAATCGTCCAGTAAACACAGTGCAGAACGATGCACACTATGCGCACTTAAATGGGCGCCATTTTGACCACGTAGCGGAGGGTGCGGGACTTTTAACGTGTTTTCGAGTTGGATAGTGGCGGCAAACAGTGAAATACAAGCCCAAGCGGAGGCCGCTGGTTTGTATAAATGTAAGTAACGTTAGTAAAATTATTTTACTGATGTACACTGCGGTAAAACCAGCAGATATTTTGGCGGCTGGAGAATCGCGAGCTAATGTTAGTCCGTCATTTCCGCTAAGTGCAAAACATTAGTGTTCCGTTTAGGACAGCACTGACCCACAGCAGTGCGCACTATGCACTAAGTCTCAGTGCACTGACGGTAGTGCGCGATATCGGACACACCCAGCATTTACTTAGCATTCTGTACTGTTATTTAAATAAAAGGTTGTTTTGTAGATAGTGCCGGTTTGTTTGTGTCTCGGACTGGAAAGACAAATGATCCCACAAAGATAAAGGGCTGGAGAGATAAGTTAAACCCCACGTCAGCCCAGAATACTTCTGAAGGTAAGCAGTTATTCTTGCTGGAATCCTGTTGATATAATCTCCCTGTCTTCATTCACACAATATAGCTATAATAAAAAAAACACCTGAAGGTGAATACACTGACATTTAACCTTTCTGTTGGTGAATAGGTCCAAGAAACATTTCTGCATTCTGCAGCGACCTGCTTGATGAATATCTTGAGAATGAGGCTCAGCAGATCTGTGATCGTGCTGCTGTCTTTTCTAATAGCTTTTCAACTCCAGTATCTTACCAACTACCTTCCAAGAGCAGCAGTTATGTGGTAACACTGGATAGTCTACTGAAGAACCGATGTACACCATTAAACAAGGTCTGTTACAACCCTGCAAACAATATTGAGACCAGACCTTCTCTTAAGTCTCCTAAAGAATCCATACCACTTGCTTCAGCAGGACCACACTGTCTTACATTTGAAAGCAAAGGGAATGACCATAATAATGCAAGTTCATTTCAAGGCGATCAAGCTATAAGTTCTGCTAGTTATGGAACAAAGAACCTACAAAGCAGACCTCAGAGATGGAGTTGTGGTGTGACACCTGCTAAAATGCAGGGGCATTTCATGCTCCAGGACATGGAGAAGGATGCACTCTTTCATGGGAAAGTCCGTACACACATCACCAATGAGAGAGCAAACTTTGCTCTCAGTTCTCTGCTGACTTCTAAGGTATGGCATTACGAGCAGAGCTTGCTGTGATTTACTGTAGAAGCAATCAGCAGTAGGACTGATCAGTTTGAATTGTTGAGCTATGTTTTTTTTTAATATCTGCAGAAATCTGTGAAGAGGACAAAATTGAGTCTTCATCTTAAAGAACTTGCATGTTCAGAAGACTTCTGTCGGTTGGGCTGTATCTGTGATAGCTTGCAAAGGAAAATTCGAGGGCCCATTCACTGCCGACGAGTTCAGTGCATGTTTGACTGCGACTGTTTCCGACACAAAGTTCTTCTGATTCACCCTCCAAAAGCGGCTGAAGTTCAGGGGGGCAGCAGAAGGGCATTGATGACTTTTCGTAAGTGTCCTTGTGGCAGTCACGTGCTTTGAACAGATACTTTTAACTGAAGGTTAAATGGCTTTAAAACTAAATCTCCTGTTAAAATGAATGAATAATTGTAAATACTGCCTGTTACATTAAATGTTGCAATGTTCACTTGCATTAAATCAATTGCAAACACAGAGAAGGACGATAGACCGCCACCTGCTTCAAGTATCACCACTTTATGGAGGACAGAAGATGACGATGCAGAACCTTTATTTGTTCCAGAGCCTGCACCTTCTCCTAAGGTGCTTCGCAAGCGCGGCTCTGTTCCATGTCCAGCTCCTCGGGTAAATAAGAGTTCTTGTAAATTAACTTCACATATATTAACATATATTAATGGAATTAGCTTCAGAACTGTGATGAATGTTACCAGCTTGAGGACTAAAATGAAACTGATCTGTTGTACTCTGCTTGGTTATAGATACAGGAGGAGGAGAAAGATCCTGTGTACATGTATTTTGAAAGCATGATGACATGTGCTCGAGTGAGAGAGTATAACAGCAATCCACCTCCTCAGCTTCACATGCTCCCTAACAAAAAAATGAAGCCGGGAGCGGGAAAACTTGTAAGTAGTATGACACTGGGGCACTGCTCAGTTGTGTTTTGAAAAGCTCTTTTCCACACCATGTTTTGCAGTTCTATCATTGATATAATCATCTGAAATTATATTAAATTGTTTCTTTCAGGATCTGTGTAATGAAGCAGGTGTCCCACCTACCTCTCAAAAAAAAGCAGGTTGGTATTTGTAATTTTGAGGGTAACCAGTTAATGATTTATTATGATGTGCAAACAAAGTTGCTGGACTCAAGGATAATGTTTTGTAGATTTACTGGTCAGTAATGACAATTTAAGGTTTATATTAAGAGTTCTTACCTATATTACACTTCTTACCTAGAAAAAAGTACCACCGATGTCACAAAATGTGCACCCTCAGTAGCGGAACTAGAGGAACCAGAGCCCACTAAACTGCTGGAAATCCTGTCTGAGTGTAACTGGGAGCCTCATCGGAACTTGGTGCTGAATGCGCTGTTCTGGCGCATTAGCAATAACCTTCTCTCAGAACCTTTCTGCCTTGGCGTATACAAAGTGCAGCTTCTCTCTACCTCATTAAAAAGAGGAGAGACTTGTTCTACAGTTACATATAAGGTGTGTGTCTCGCGGGCAGAGGAACAAAAAGTGTCCAGTGACCAGCAGGTGAAGAAACTAATGGAGACTGGAGAATCACAAACTAAGAAAGGTAACGTTGTTGTTGATGGTGTGGAAGGTATTAAAACCTGAATCAATATTTTGTGCAACTACATAAGTATGTATTTAGCCTGATTGACCACTTTTTCCTAAATATTAAGGAAATGGTACAGTCTATAAACCCATGGCTCCCAGGAAAAAGGACAACCCCTTGATTAGTAAGCAGCCAGAGAAGCTATCCTGTAAAAACACATCAAGGATTTCTCCCTTGCCCACTCGTGCATTTCCTGCTGGATATCTTAAGGCTGCCAAAAAGAATCGAGGAGGTCCTGCTTTTGGGCTAGTTAAGGTAAGTTCTGATATAGGAAACAGTCCAAGTTGTCAGAGTTCTGTTGACTGCCTTTCTGTACCTGTAGAGCAATATTGTCCAATCCCCACTTGTGTTTTCTGCAGGTAAACGGTAAAACGTACAATCAAGCAAAACTATTATTAGGCCAGATGGGAGCATTACATCCAGCCAATCGATTTGCAGCTTTTCTCACTGGCAGGCTGCAGCCTAGACCTCAACATCAGCCGAAAGTCCTAGCTGATGTACCGAAACATTGTCTCGCTCAAGCCTCTGTTGAGCCAGCCAGAGTTCCTGAGCCAAACACAGTTTCCGAAAGGACAAAAACATCCAAGTTAACTTCTTTGTGTGCTCTTTCAACACCCTCCGGTAAGTTCCATGTGCAATGCTAGTAAGGCCTTTTTGATAGTTCAGCTTGTCAATTCTTTATTTAGACATTTACCAGAGGTTTCTTTAAAAGGATGAAGTCTTTTAATGGATGTGCTAATTTAGCAGTCTAGCAGGAATGTTGTTGATTCTGTTTCAAAGACATAAACCGAACGCTACTACCAGGCTTAGGTCTGTCCTCCTTTTTTTTTTTTTACTATATCATCGAGATATAGGCTTAGAAAACACTGTAACCTATCTACTGTTTACTAGACATGTAAAACACTCCAGTTGCATGGTTATTATAGATGACCTTCTGTTCTCGGAATAGTAATGATAGTAATGAAAGACCTCCATACCTGAAAGTGCTGAAAAAATTAACAATTGCATGTTTTTTCGTATTTTTAGATCAGAGCACACATCTGAAGGCAGATGCCTCTGTAATCTCTCCTATTATACCTCCTGTTACAAATACCACTGTGCCTGCTGGCTCCGAAGTTCCTCTTCCAGTCCCACCTTTGAACTTGACAGTTACAGCTTCAGCATCTTCCATCCTTCCATCTGGGCAGCAAATGGTCCTTCAGCATTTACCAGGCGTACCAGGGTCAAATATGTGCTGTCTGTACAATGGCCAAATAATTCAGATGCTGCCTGTTGCCTCTGGGCCTATTTGGCAGCCACAACCCTGTTTAAACAGTGAAGGTTAGTGGGCTTTTATATGTTTCTGTAGTATCTGTAGGATCTTCACAGTATAAGAAGTGATGTAAGGGCTAAATAGAATGAAATAAAATTTAAATACAATTAAATTTGACAATTTGAGTTGTTTAATAATGAACGATTTAGTTATCATTATACTAAATATAATGACCTATTGACTCACTTGTTTTGCCCTCTCTGTGTTTCTAAAATCATTGTGTTTTCCTTTTTTTTCTTCATTGACTGCACAGGTAGCACTCCACAGGTTGCTCAAACAGCTACTAACACATGCCCGCCTAAAGATAGCAAATCAGTACAGAAGCCTTTGAGCACTCTTTCTCCTACAGAGCCATTACCTAAGCCTTTCCCAGTCACTGCACCGAAGATCCTCACCCTTTCCGGAAGTAATGGCATAAGTATTGCCAGTGGAACACCAGTGTTTAATTTACACTCTAGTTTTCCAGGAAAAACAGGAACATTCTCTTTCCGGATATGCCCTCCTAGTGCTCAGGGC
Organism: Brachypetersius altus; assembly: GCA_037974465.1. Classification (NCBI taxonomy): domain Eukaryota; kingdom Metazoa; phylum Chordata; class Actinopteri; order Characiformes; family Alestidae; genus Brachypetersius; species Brachypetersius altus. The sequence continues at coordinate 3,423 of JBBPDB010041100.1, read as the reverse complement.
AAGGCTATAGGATCACAGCCAGGTGCTAAACCTCTTGATCCACATGTTGCTGCTACCCCTTCTACTTTAGTACTCCCTGGTGGATTTACTCTCATAAAACTACCTCTGGGGTCACATTCTGGTTTACCAGCGGTTCCTGCAGATACCACAACTACATCTCATCCTGTGCCACCAAATAATGAACCCATGGAAAAAGAAATTTCCCAGAGTTGTTCCCAGTACACTGAACAGAGATGCCAGGCTTCAGAAGACAATACCAGTACACACATTCTAGAAACTTCCAACAACAGCTCAACAGATGCTGCTGGCTCAAGTGATGGCAGGAGTGCTGTGAATTCAGAAGGGTTTGGTGAAGGTGAGCTTATGGAAGAAACCTTAGATTCAGGAAATACCAACAGTAAAACGTCTGGCAGGTATGATTGGGTCCCGAAAGAAGCAGCAATGGTACTGAAAAGTGATGACAATTGTAAATCCGAAGAGGATGACCTGGATGATTGGCCGCCTAAAGGAGCAGAACAAGTACTATGGACAGATGAAGATTCAACTGATGAAGAGGAGAATGGAGATTTCATTGAAGATGATAGTAATGCAGATGCATCTGTTAGCATGATGTCCAGTAATTCAAAGAACACAACAATAACTGACATTTGCCCCAGTGCCTTTGATGCATGTCATTTAGAAGAAACTGACATTTCAGACTGTCCCCAAACTCACAGAAAGGGCTTACCACCTGAATCAAATGAGCACTCCAAGAACTCTCAGGCTAGTGCTGAACTGAAACAGCATATGAAATCTAGTCTGCCTGCTAAAGACAAAGAACAAATCCATGATGACTCATTTACAAATGCATCTAGCTGTACTCTCAAAAATGGTGAACAAGAGCCAGACCAAAATGTTTCCTCAACTGAAGAAAGAAAGAAAGAACCCAGTAATAAACCAGACGAGACATTATCCTCCAGCCCCTGTAACATCCAGAATAACGTCCTGCTTCAAGAAGATTGTTCCTCAACTCCCACTTACTCTGAACCTTATAATAATTTGACCCAGAAACACGTGGTGGCTAGCCGGTCTAGTATCAAAGATCTTACCCCAAAAAACAGTTCTCCAGTTATCACTAAAGCAGAAGCCACAGACAATGTAGCCCTGGATTATTGTCTTGGTTCTGGAGACATTTTTAGTGGTTTTATTAACAGTGACCCACCACAGTCTGACACATGCTTTGACCTCCTGGCCAAGGAACCAAACTCTATCCCTGAAAATATTTTACCCGTTAGTCAGAAGCAAGTAGCTAGTAAGAATCAGACAGTAGTATCCAATCACCTTGATGACAACAACAAAGAAATATCGGAGTCATACACTTTACAAGTTAGTCCAGGTCAGGCAGATTCGTTATTCTCCACTTCCTCCAAAAGCAGTAGTTTACTACAACAGGATGAAGATGAAAATGATTACATAGACATTGATGGTAATGTCTCATGCCCTTTACTGGAAGGTCAGACACCACCACCATCTGTTGGACCTGTACAACATCTGCCAAGCCTGGTCTCAAAGAAAACGGGTCCAAAGAGTCTTTCTTTAATGCACAAATCAATCTCTGAGAACAGTAAGCTCCAATGTAAATTTGCTAAACCGTTTGACAACCATAGACAGACTTTCAGAAAAGCAGAACCAGTTCCAAGAAAAGATGATGTACCAAAGGAGCCAAAACTTGACAAATGCAACAGGTTTCAGAAATCACATCATGAACTACGTATTGATGAAGAGAATGATGTCAGTCATATGAACTTATATGATGAAGATGAGGACCCAGGCAATGTTTCTGACTCTGATTGCAGTGAAGTTTCAAGAGATAAAAATGAGAGAAACTCAAGTAGGGATGAAGAGGATTCAAGTAATGAATCCAGCAGTAACAGTGAAACACCAAATGAGAGTGTGAGTTTCCCTGCTGACATGATACTTGCCCATTGCTCACTGTCTTGCCCATTTTATAGTGATGAAAAATAATGTGGGGGGCTATAAGAATGTGAAGAATACGTTTGTAAAGTTGTGTCTGAATCGTAGGTGAATACATCCAGTGATGAAGCTGTTGACGTTGAGTCATTTGAAGAAAATCAAGAAAAGTTGATTGTTGCCAAGTTGAAAGGCAAAATCACAGAATACAGGTTAGATAAAAACATCAGTCTTAACTAGTTTATTTTTTTAAAGAAAATGTTCATTTTAAGAAAAAAGGCTAACTATTCGTATTTGTATGTATTCGTATTTTTGCTATTATGTGAATTATTTTCTCCAAACTCACCACTGTATTATATCCACACAGGGAAGCAAGACAAACGAAAGCAACAAAAAAGGAATTCAGAAAAAAGGTATGTTTACTCATATAATTGTACGTTATGATTACAGGGTTTAAAAACTAGTCCTGGTCTAAATTGCTCTTTCAATGGAAAATCTTCCTTCATTATACTGGATAGGCTCAATCTGTATCTAGAAAACTGGTCTTTAAAGTGTCATATTGTCATTACTTTTTACAGCCTTTATACCTGTAACACTTTTCTAAAATACAAACACATTTATATATATATTTTTTTTTGGGCAGCTTAATCAAAGTGTAGACACTTTTGATAGAAAGTTCCTGTCAGCGAACAAGCTAGCGGGGCGTTTAACTCACACGGAGAAGGAACGCATACGCCGAGGTGAAATGCAGCAGTCCTTTGCTTCACTGAAAACAGCACTAAATATTGAGGAACAAACTAAGATGTGCAAGGATGACATTCTCATTCAGGTTGGTAACGCATCCTCGTTTGATCAACAAATCATAAAAATGCAGGGGAGATTTTAAAATATTTATAATATTTGTAATATTGAGAGCAATATTTTTTTCAAGCTCATCTGCTTATCTTGACCCATACTTAAGAAAAAATTGAGTAATTATGTTGGAAAAGAGAAACTAACTGTTTCTCTGTTGGCTCTGATGCAGGCCCGCCTCATGATTCGGGCTCTAGAGGACCGGAACCGAACTTTAAAGGAGAGGAAAAAAGCATTACTTCAGAGGCAGTCTACCTATGTCAGTACAATCGCAGAGTTATCTGGTAAGATGCGTTGCACTTATCAACATGTTCAAGCCATCCCAGTCTCTGCTGTTACACAATAGCTATCAATTTAAGCTGATGCATACCATCCTTTGAAACAAATAAAGCCAGTTAAGCTGTTTAAGCTTGTGCTTAGTTATAAACGACTCAACATGCTATGCGGGGAAGATACATTTCTCATTTTGTCTGCAGACGGTGTGGATTGGTCAGCAGATTGTTCAGTGGATCAAGAAACTGAAACTGCACATGGGGTGGTGGTAGTGTAGTGGGTAGGATACTTGCCTCTAGACCAAGAGGTCATGGGTTCGAATCCTACCTTCAGCACCACCACTGGGTC
>JBBPDB010041071.1:0-11390 GCA_037974465.1 Brachypetersius altus | reverse complement strand
GGACACATAAACTGCTAGGCCATGTTAGTGGCAGCTCATAAGCCTATTGTAAAATATAATAGCGGAATTACAAAATGACTGTGACACGGTTGAATTAATATGTGACTTGTGTCCGACAAATATGCCAAAAAAGAACTTAATTTTCTATGTTTAGGTGGGGAAAAGTATTTTTTATACAGTGCTGACATCATCAGGCATTATCAAATAAAAAAAGATCTAAATTTGTAATGTACTTTTTCACCATCCTTCTCAATCACAAATGGCACCATTTTGTAGAATCACCCTCATAGCCTTTGTGGCTGTTAGTGTGCAAAATAATAACAGTTTTATTGTTGTAAAACAATTTTTACAACAATTTGCCTTATACTGCCTTTGCTGGCTCTGCGTAAAGTGGCACAATTAAAAGCCTGTGGCACTGAGTATACAGGAAAATTAACAAGAATAACATAGGAGGGACTTGATATACCTGACAATCTAGGGATGAATTAAATGTGTCTAAGCAGAGAAATCACCAACTGAGGAAACTGACTTGGCCATCTCTCTGTCATCATTGTAATTGAACAGTGAAATTAAGTGAACACATTTTGTTCTCAGGTGGATGAAACAAATTTTGGGAGGCAAAATGCCACTCTAGGTCTTCTTGAATTCTGAGATACGTGGCTGACTGTGAATACGATCAGCAGCTTAACCAGTGGGTTTCTGTCAGATGGTGAACAACTGCAGCACTTTGAGGACTGTCACGGCTTGGCCAGTGGCCAGTAGGGGCCACTGTTTTGTGTTGGGTTTTTGTGACTTTTATTTTTACATTCTGTTCTGTTTTCTTGCCTGTTTCCTAGTCCCACCTGTTTTGCGTTTGTTCCCTGATTTCTGTGGGCATTTAGGTTCTGCTTGTATAGCACAGAATTGTCTGTCCATCGCCTCAGTTAGTCTTATTATTGCTTTACCTTGTTCACGTTTCATGTTCCTGTTTCTGGTGCGGCCATTGAGCCAGGTTTTATTTCTGTTTGGTTCTGTTTAATAAAGACTCATAGCATGGATACTTGCTTTCCAGACTGGTCCTTGCCCCGAGGTAAATCACGGGAGCTGATTAGACCCGGCCCCTGTGACAAGGACCCTTCACCGAAAGAGAAGTGGTATATTTAATTTGGCCAAAGTCACTGCACCACTCCTTATTTTATTAACAGATTAAGAATTTTATATAATAATGAAATGTGCATATAATTAATTGCATTCATATAGTGTATATATAAATCATATTTTTTGTATATCCCTAGTAGGAAACAACAATAAAACTTTGCTGTCTCTTAATACAAGAACCACTGAAAAAACAGTTGCAGTCAAATTGATAATGCTGACTCTGCTGTGTTCCAAAGAATACAATCAAAACATACAATTATGACAAACACGGATGCACAAAAGGCTGTAAATGTGGTCTTTAATGGTGAATTTACATGAACAAGTATTTTATCATCTTTATTGCCTTACAAAGCTCATACTTTCATGACAGTCAAATGATGATTAATTATGTTTACATCTTAATGATTTAATTGTGCAGAAAACTGCAAAATCATCCTACCTTTTTGCAAGCCGCAAATGATCGTGTATTTTAAATCAGTGCTGCTGCAGCAACTTGAAGTTTGTCGTCACTAGGTGGCAGCAGAAATACAGGCATGCAGCTCATACAGAAACAACGAGGCAAAATCTGTTTTTATATCATATTTATTATCAGCGTGCTCATCTGAGAGACAGGACAGGAACCCAGCAAGTTCGAGATATATTACTTGATCACTCAAAGCCTTCTGCGCCTGTTGGGTCAATTACATAGCAATAGATCCACTGTTTAAGTAGAAAGTCACCTCCTTTTTCGAGGCTTATGCCTGTGCATCAGCGTCTCGTATGCCTGCTGGATTTGAATGAACATCCGTTCTGCCTCATCTTGCTGCTTGGGGTTGTGGTCTGGGTGCCATAATTTTACAAGCTCCCTGTAGCTCTGGGTGATCTCCTCCGCTGTGGCTCCATCAGAAACTGACAGCACCTGGAACAATGCAGAGACCTTCGTATAATATACTGTACCAGTCATGCAAAACTTCAGACCCATGGTTTAAATTTAGAATTGTATGGAGCAAACATAAAACATTCTTAATAAAGGAATGAACTGAAGCACTGTTTTGTATGGTTGACTGAAGTTTGTGCCTTTAATTTCATGACCTGACTGGACATAAGTACTGTATTGTGCATAAGTCAGAAACCACCCTTTCATTTATTTAGTCAGAATGGCCAATAAGTACAAGTTATTCAATTTATTTTTAGTCCAAAGTTCAGTCATAATTTTACTCCAAAGTTCAGTCATAAAAGCTGTCCACATTTCCTGCCTCTCACTATACAAGCCAATCCAAATGACAAAATGAATCTCATCAGTCTATATTATACGATAACTTTGTTGGTCCACTTAGTATATATACTAAGCATATGATCAGCTATATTTACCATGTAACTGCATTTTGTACTTGACTAAATACATGCTCAAATATATCAATAGCTTTTAGCGTGTTTGTTTCAGTATGAGAAACCTGGCTCAGTGTTTTAGAATATAGTGTTTCTAAAACTTTTATTAACCAGTGACCCATGAAAAAAGTTCCAGGGACAGTTCTAAATCCTCCAACATCAGACAAATACACCATTAGACAAATATGTCAATCAGCCATTCATTTAAACCACTGAAGAAAACAAGAAAACATCACTGCAATAAATTAGACAGCAAGTGAACGATCAGTTCTGTGGGAGTGGGCAAAAGTGGGCAAAAAATAGATCCCCTAGGATTTATTGAACACTGAGAGCCATGGCCCGTACCACAGCTAGCTTAACGCCATGCATAATGAAGCCCTCTGGCTTTCCTTTGGGATTTAAAACATCACCCTTGTTACTATCACTTTGATCAGTGTTGGTTGAAAATAGCCCAGAAAGTGCCGTCAGTTTTAGGGTATTTTGTGTTTTTTATCCTGCATGTTTAAGCAGCGTACGGTACTGCATGCACACCTTTATAGCATCGAATGAGAATCAGATGCATGTTAGATATCTTTTTCCCCTGGTGTTTGAAATTAGTTTTCCCCTATATCTCCCTTGAACCTCACTGAGGGTGAGAAGTGTATGAGTCTCGGAAATCTTGTTCAGCACTGTAAAAAGCTGCTATAACTCATTCGAGCTCACCTCCATGGCATCTCGCTCTCTTTTTGTGTACTCATTCAGAAGTATTTCCAAAACCTTCTTCCAGCTCGCTTCATAGTAACTGCCTCCTGTAAGAGTACACAAGATCTGGTACGGCAACAGCAGAAAGAACTCCAGAGCCCCTCTGAGCCAGGGAAAGAACCAAAACATGTCGAGGATCGCTGCCACACAATCTGAGATGTAGTACAATGTGGCTGTGGTGTTGTGAAAAATACTGTATCCCAGAGGAGCTGAGAACGCCAGCACAGCCAGACTCAGGCGATACAGACGAGGCCCTAGAGAACAGCAATAAAAACACATTGGCAGGGGCATCAGCTATGACATAATGGCATTGCTGAACAATTTTAGAACATAAACTCCTGCAAGGAGATATTAGACATGCAGTAAGAGACTTGGAGATTAATAACATAAAATACACTACAAAAGTGTAAAAAGACTGTTCAACGACTTATGTTCTGATATACAATTGTAAACTATGATTACAATTTTAATTAACCCAGTGTAGATTCAAATACCAAAAAATGTTATAAAACAAAAACTTTTAAAACACCTTTTGGTGTTTATTAATCTTTATCTGTCTTTTAAAACCATCCATCCATCCATCCATTCCAAACTACTGACATGTAGTGGAGCATTTATGTTGAACAGACCCAGTGGCTCTGGTGGTCTTCCTGCAGGTCGGGGGGTTTTGAAACGCTTGTGCTGTGCTGCTGTGACGCTGGCTGCTATGCTGATGGGCAGAGGGGAAAGTTTGCTGCCATAGAATATGGATGAGGTTATGATACATGTAGTGAGGGTCTTCTGGAGGTCAGAAGTCTGCTGGCCAGCACAGGAAACCAGATGGACACCTGCCCCCACACTCAGCGGGAGCACAATTAGGTAAAAGAAGCTCAGAGAGTTGAGACTGATAAGAGCCACTGAGCCAAAGTAGATGCCAACACAAATCTGTCCAGCAAACCGAACCAAGCCCACTGAAGGGGCAGAGGGATGTTTGACTCCTTCTGCTTCCTTGTTGGCCTCACTGACATAGGCTGGGATGCGGAAGAACTCTCGCATCCAACCGACCCCGAAGCCGCCCAGAGTGAGCATCCACAGTAGAGCATGGCTGTCCCTCCGCAGGTACAGATGGTGAAGACCCAAAGGGCCTCCCACTGCCCACAGTGCATAGGCTACTATTAGTTTAGCCATTCCCACATGCTTTGAGTCTAGCTCAGCAAAACACTTCTCCACATCCGAGAGAGATTATCTGCACACAAACAAGTTACAGAATTACGGAGTGCAACAAAAAATCAATGTCATGCACTGTCCTCCATATCCTCACATTTTACCCACTTTGCCTAAGAAATAAATCAGCAGATGATTCCATCGCAGGATTTTACTTGAGGCTGAATTACATGCATGTCATTCATAAAAAAGTATTTTTATTTGCTGGAAAATGTGGTTATACACATCTCAGTATAAGAATCATCTCTGTTCTTTGTGTAAATGTATTAGGAATTCCTCACAGTGCTGGACTTAGAGTGCTTTTTTTTTGGAGATTTAACATTAAGTTTCAGTAACATGGTAAAACATGGTAAATAATTGGAGTATCTTATATTCTGTGCTGCAGTCATATTCTGTGCTTCAGTCAGTCACTTTTTTGGGAAAAAAAACAGTCATCCATTAAATGCATATTAGGCCTAATGACACATGAGGGAATACTAAAAAAGTAGCACTACAACATTACATCCTATTAAAAAAGCACATTTAAAATGAGCATTGGTGACAATATCATAGAGATACAGACTAATTTTAGTATTTACAAATGTGATTACTTCCACATAAGCCCAAACAATAAAATCTGATCACAACTGTCTTACCTGTTACCGGAGCTGTAACTGAGAGCAATGTTCTAAAATGTCCTGGTTCAGCCCCAGTGGCAGGAACATAAAAGCAAAATGTAGTATGCATCACTATATCAAAGTCGTGTACCTCATACTCCAAATAGAAAAACATGAAATACAGTAAAAGGTTTGTGTATTCCTTACTAATAACTCCTGTTCTCAGGTAAAGAAAAGCTTCCGTACTGCCGGCCCTTCGGACTTTGGACTTTTGAAGACGACACTGATATGCTGGCATCATCGTAATATTAACTTTACTGACCTTTCACCTGATCAATCATTCATTGTTGGCTAGGCTGAATCTCTAACCCTTTGATCAGGTCTAGTCCTACGTTAATATTTGGGCTGTAGGTTTTAGTAATGAACTACATGTAATAAAAACCTACAGTCCTAATATTAATCTAGGATCAGGCCTCATCCTACATTAGGACTATAGATTTTTGTTCTATGTGGTTCATTATTAAAAATGTCCTGTTATAGGTTACAAGCAATGTATTCCACTTCTACATTTAAATTGCCACACTGTCTACAACACAAACTACCTTTATGAACATTTCATTATGTATGGTAGTGTTTTCTTCACATAATTGTTCATCTCAAACAGTGAGGGTAAAATATTTAGCTGAGTCTGTAAACGGGCCTTTGTGCAGATAATGGCATCTGCTGGCAGGCAAACAAAAAGATCAGATCCTCCTATAAAAGCAGTTTATCACCATACTTAGACGCAGTAAAATTCACAATAGCACCGGCCCACAAGACACCACTGACTGAAACCCTTCAGTACATTGCTGATGTTGCCCAAGGCCACACGTGTTAATAGCACTACACACTGTGGGGATGACTGAGAGTGTGATGCTAAGTTCTTTTTGTGGTCTCAGAGAGGATTTCAAAGAGTGTGCAGTGCCTGTTTTCATGTGCATCATAAGGACTCTGCACAGTATTGTTCCCTGTATGATTCTGAATCTGCTATACTACAATTATTTTAATATAGGACTAAAATGTTTGGCTGTCCTCTGTACTACACTTAAAACATGGAGTGATCTTTTGAAGTAATGGAATGATCTCTCTCTCTCTGCTTTCGTCTCGCGAAAAGCAAGCTTTTGGTTAGGCATCTGTTGCTGCTGTTCTGTTTCCAGTTGTTTTCATTTCTGTTCTTGTTATGTACTTTTAGTTAGTTTGATTTTTGCTGCTTTGTTGTACTTTTTTCTTTTTTTCATCCTTTGTACAGCACATTGTGACACCCTATCTGTGAAAGGCACAGCATGAACTTTACCGACTTCACTTTATACCATTTTTAGGAAATCCAAAGACTAAAGTAAAGTAAAGCAAAGTGGCCCTTTATTGTCACGTGTGAACACACCACAGCACTGCACACAGTGTGAACAATGTGAAATTCTTTTATTCCTTAAAATTTAATCCATTGGCCAAATTAAGCAGTGGGCTTAAAAGGTTTGAAAATATAGACACTAAAATAACATTAAAAACACAAAAGATATGAATGAGGTCTAAACATTTGGAGGTCTAAACATCATGTGGTAGGATTCAGTTGAAAGGTTGGAACATTTATTTGGGCATTGAACTGATTGATTGACTTACATCTGTTTTGATGTTTAGTTAATATAATCAAATATAAAAAGTAAATATATAGCCACGTTAAACAACCCTGTGCATTACTTGAACTTATCTCAACACCTAGTACTACGATAGACTATGGCTGTCCAATCAGAAGCCTGGCCACGTCCTTTGTTTTGCATAGTGCACGCCCACCTTTATCCAGACGGGTTAGCCCCGCCCCTACCCAACCCCCCATCCAATCGGAGACCTCCCCCCAGAGAAGCTATGAGGGGCTCATATCAACATGTTTGCAGTTAGTGGTTCCTAGACTTTTAGTCTGCACCGTGCACGTTATTGTATTTTAAGGTGCAGAAATATATTTGATGTGTAACTTCGAGTAGTATCGAGTACAGGCTCCACGTTTTCTGAGCTGTTGAAACTCAGTAGCCAGCGTTGGTGTTGAGGAGAAACTGGAGAGAGACCCAACTTCTGGTGGATCCAGAGAGAGACCCAGCCTCTGCCCGGGGGTCTCTGCTTCCTGTGGTCTCTGAGTGAATATAACAGGTTCACAGACCGCCTGTGCCTCAAGACATGGTTTTGAAGGATGGAAACAGACGACGTGTCGCTTAGAGAACAGCTCTTCCATGATCGTGTCCGAGAGATCCTAGTAAGTTTACCCTCCTGTCCAGTTTCAAAACTTCTGTTTACCCTGATATCATGTAACCGAGGGCTTGTGAGAGGCTCCCGAGAAGGATGCCTGGTTGTTTGCTGGTCTATCTGAAAAAAGTGGTGTTTCAGTGAAAAACTTAAGGTACCAAAACACCCAGCACACACTGGCATAGGGTAGGAACATTCCAATGTTCTGCTCTTCTGTTTCTGAAATTATTTTATCATTATTGCAGAGAATTGATTTTGCATTGTGGTGAATTTATTAAGAAAAAGGATCCCTACACAGGGACGTCATCCCTCCCTGTTTAGTGGTGATTATTGTGGATACTCTTTGAATTTATTTATTTATTTATTTTTTGTAATGAGACTTAATTAACCTTTTTGGCATGTAAGCAGCCCTGAAGGGTTGGGGTGTTTTTTCCACTCAAACACCTGGTTCAGCTCACCTGTTTATAAAGTGGGGGGAAGTAACATATTGTGCTGAACATCAGCCCTCCAAGCCAGATTTTGGCCTCCCTGGACCAGATGAATGATTCTCTTCCTGTTTAAACACTTCATGTTGTTTGTACATATACAGTTTTTGCCTTTGTCATTATAATGGATGGATAATGAAATGAACATTTAAGGCTTGTAAATATCTTGAACCTTCTGATATTACAAATTGGTTTATTACTTGTCACTGGACAACGCAAACTGAACTTCAGCACAGAGGAACCTTACAACGAGGCACTGATGCTGACCTTTACACCTGCAGAACATGCTTCTCACACTCAGCAACTTTTAGTGCACTGCACGCTACTCAGAATTAAGAATTAACCAGTACCTTAATGTGCAACAAAATGCATTACCTTTTGAAGGTTTTTGGTGATGTCAGGTTTAAAATGACATAGCAAATCTCTTAGTGGGTCATTTTGTTTGTACATCGTAGGGTAAGGTTCAGGTTTAGAGTTAGATTCAAGATTCTTGTATGTAGTGAACTGTGCCCTGAAATATCTGGGCTATATAATTACAAAAAATAAAGAGAAAATAAAACAACTAAGTAGTAAAAAATACATATTCAAATAAACATTACAAGTGAATAAGATACGAATTGTGCAGATGTATGTACTAGTTGCTGTTGCTGTATGTAGATATAAGTAACAGATGGCAAGTTAAATACAACTAGGTAGAGATTGTGCTATTAATATTACCTGTTGCAGCAGGAGGGGAGGTGCCTAAATAAAATCCCCCACAGATGATAACCTGTTTCCTTCCTGTCCAGTTGTCCATTCTAAACTATAACTATACTGTGGTTATGCAAAGCTGAATGAAGCTGTTTGTTTTGCTCGCTCTCTGAGCATGTCAACAACATTACTCTGCACAGATTTCAGAGGCCTTGAAATCTTCATAGACTATTCATGAATTATATGTACCTATGACAAAGCAGCTAGAGGATATAGCTGATTTGCTGTTTTCTGATAGCCTTAAGTGAAGTTCACGTATTTGAGGGCTCAGTGTACTAAGGCTACTTAGAGATGCAAATCAGTTACATTCTGCTAAGTGTCACGTATAAACTTGGTGCATGAGCCTAAATGCAGTTTACGGGCCGCATGCATAGAAGCATGCAAAATATATTTCTCTCCCATACATAAAATTGTGGGGAATTGTGCGGAAAATGGGTTAAAAAAAAAAAAAAGTGTGGCAGTCGATATTCCAAATAATGGCCACATGTTATAAGGAAATTGTTGACTGATGATGATATTTTATTCAAAAGGTGTAAATGAGAAATAATGTGCAAATGGGAACAAAATACTGCTTGTATTAGCAATAGAGCAAATATAAGGTTATTCTGTACCGTTGCAAATGCAGAATTATGCATAAAAGGCAGACTTTTCAGTGTAGTAGCCCAGTACAATAAAAACATCAAAAATTGTCTTGAAGTGTGAGCCACATCTAAACATCGGACCTTTAACAAAGGAATCCTCCATTGTTAAAGGTCCCATGACATGAAGATTTCACTTAATGAGCTTTATATTAATACGAGTTCCCCTAGCCTGCCTATGGTCCTGCGGTGGCAAGAAATGGCGATAGGTGTAAAGAGTGCTTTGATCATCCTGCTCAGATGGCCTGATCTGGAATTTAGCCCTGTATATTGTCATATGGGGAAAGCTTAACTCCCCTTTCTCATGCTTTGCCTGCCCAGAGAATTTCACCCCGCTCCCCTAATAAATTAGCTCCACCAGCTGTCAATGCTATGTGTGAGAGACCACTTTTTCCTCTAGAGACATCATGGCTTGCAAACGAGTGAAGTGTTGCGGTTGCTCGGTGCTCAAATGTATTTTTTTAGTTCCTTTTATGTGAGCCTCGGAAAAACCAGTGTGTTAATTTTATTTTCTCTGGGAATGCGCCGACACAACTTGCTTGTTTTATATGTCTGCACCAAACATTTTCCCCTGCAACTGTTTTCTCAACTTGGGGCAATACAGAGCTGGTCTTGCTGAATGGCTGTGCAATTACAGTGCAACTATTCTTTAAAAGCAAGCTTACATTTGCAGTAACTGTGTTTTTGGGGGCCTTTAACGATGGTCTAAAAGGAGCCACAAGCCTTTAACAGATGCTAAAAAGCAAAATAGAATGCCAACAGAGTAACACTGTTTCCACTCTCAGGATTTAGATGTTTGTGTATGTGTGGATGTATGTGTTGATGTGGCTGGAATATGGACTTATTGTTTCACAAAGGCTTTTAATCTGGAGTAGAGTTAGTTGTTTCTGGAATTATTGGTGAAAATACTAAACTTTAATGCTCCATTTATAACCTGCGCCGCAGAAACACATTTACTAGGTGGTGGTGTGCTCGGTTTGCATGATGAGCTACAGCCTTAGAAAATGGCCTAAGGCTGTTAGTCAAATGGAGTTATATTTTGCCCTGCGTCTGGACTAGTACTTGTGTCTGGCCCTCAGTCTAGACCCCTTGATCCCTGTATCTGAGAGTTGTTTTCAACTTTTATGTCTAATCCTTTTAAAAGATGGCCTATGCGAGCAGCAGTGATTAGCATAGACCTGACCAGATTATAGAAGAGACTATTTCCGAGTTCATTTAGTTGTTTGTGTGAACAGTGATTTTCTCACTGTTTTTGTTTGTACACAGCAGTGGTACCAAATACTGTTTGTCCAGACTTGTCTAAACTGTGGAAAATTTGGCATCTTCGTCGAAACTTGTAATCAATCCGCTTACTCCACTTATAAACAACTGCATGAAATGAACTCGTAGGTGGAGCTTTTCTAGTCTTGGCCAGTCTGAAAGGCTCCATCTCCTATAGTCGCAGGTAAACACAGGACTGTGAGCAGGAGAGGGACTCTTTGATCAGCAGTGCGTAGACTGGGCTTCGTGATGTACTTTCCACAGGGTCAGAGTGTTACATAGTTCTTCAATACTCTGACCTGCATGCCGAACAGCTTGTTCTCTGTAGGGATAGCTTAGCACGGGTCATCCTGGATGCATTCTGACCTCTGTGTTTGACTAAGTCTGTTTTTTCTTTAATTATTAAACCTTGAAATAAAAAACAGTTTTATAATGGCAACAAATATAAAAATAAGAAGTTCTAAGTAAAGAACTTTTTGAGCAGTTTCTGGGTCAGTGTTTAAATTGAAGCAAATTTGCAACACTCACCAAATTAAGGCTTTTGAACAAAAAGGTTGTTTTTTTATTTCATCCCCTTCACTAAATTGTGCACAATTTGGAATCATATTAGCAGATTGTCGTTTAAAACCTATACTGGCATAGGACCGATGTTTAAGTTTCAAATCTTGCTTTAGTTTCTGCAGTTTACAAGTGTTTACATTTTAGCAAATCCGTTTACATCATCAAAACAAAATATTAGACATTGGCCCACAGTTCTTCTATCAGCGCTCCCTTAGACACACATGTGGCTCTGATCTGCTCATAACAGGCTTCTGCAGAAACTTGGTGATTTTGAGTAGAGGTCGACCGATGTATCCGTTTTGCCGATTAATCGGCACTGATAGTTGATTCCTGGAAATATTGGTTATCGGCAAAAATCCACGCCGATAGTTTTTCCGGGT
>JBBPDB010041040.1:0-11391 GCA_037974465.1 Brachypetersius altus | reverse complement strand
TAAAAAACAGTGGTGTGCAAAACCTTTTGGCTTTTGATGTGTGTGTATATATATATGTGTGTGTGTGTGTGTGTGTCTATATACATATATATATGTTAGTGTGAAAACTGTACAGCGGCCTCTTCAGGGTTCCATTCCATGGTGGCCTTGTTTTACGCTGAAGCTTTGGGTGGCGTTTCTCCTTGGCTCGATGTCCTAATTCTGAGTCTGACACACTTACAGTCCATCTCATCTGCTTTCCTCATCAGACTCAGGTTCTAAATAAAGCTGCTTCTTACACACACATACTTCCAGCATGGCATCGCAGACGTATCTCATACGCACTAAAACTCCCCCCAGTATCTAACACATCTCAAATGCTTGTCAGGAGGCCATCTGTATTAAACACACGATCTCACAGCAGCATCATAAATGCTTCATGTGGCTCTGCTGTACTGTACAGTGTACACATGCCTTACCATATAGACTGGATGCTCGTTTCTGATTTAGTAGCTGTATTACTGAATTGAATGATGAGAGAATGATCTAGATTCATGTATTTTCAGCATTCTGTTGCATTGCAGTCCTCTGTTAACTTGAGTATTGGAAACCTGGGCCTGTGGGTGACCTTGACCTGTGTGTCTTTTAGTGGGCGTAAACCCCAGAGGCAGCGATGTAACACACACACACACAAAAACACACAAACAAACAAACAGAATCTGATCCATTATTCACTAACACATCATAATCCATTATTCACTCAAGAACAAAGTATGCACGCATGGGTCTACTCCCTAAAGTGCTAAAAGAGCACAGGGGCTGAGTTTATTTCTCCGTCTGTCTGTCTATCTCGCTATCTATCGATCTGTCCATCCTTCCATCCATCTTTTTTAAAAAGAGTTTCTGTTTCATCCTGTCTGTCTGTCTGTCTGTCTATTTGTCTATTCATCCATCTATCTATATTGGGCCAGCTGGAGGCCTCATGGTAGGGCGCTGCCCCTGAAATCAGAAGGTTGTGGGTTTGAATCCCAGCACTGCTAGTGTCACTGAGGCTATTGGTGGCAGCCCCCTGCTTCACTTGGTGAATGGGTTGAATGCAGAGAAAGAATTTCACATTGTTCGCACTGTGTGCTGTGGTGTGTTCACACTTGACTATAAGGGGCCACTTTATCTCGACATCTCATGGAATAAATGGCATATTAAACACATACTGACAAATGGCACACAAATTACAATAAAACAGCATCAACAACAAAAACACTGTTAATATTCACTGATTAAGCATCCAAACGATAAAGGTAAATGATAAAGGTAATAGTGAAGGCACTTGTGCTGTAACTGTGGACACACAGCTAAACTCTTAGCAAAAAAAGTTAAATATAGTACAAGGTTATTTGATAATGTGAGACCTGGTTTAAACGATCAGTTTAACAGTTTAAACGATCATAAACACAAGGTCATTTTGACCATTTGACCAAGTTGTCATAGTTGTACATGATCTTGACTAAAGAACCCTTGAACCTTTGTTGCGGATGAATGTAAGTAACCCTGTTCTGTTCGGACTGGGTGAAGGGGAGGGGCTCGCTGGTTTAAGTGGGACAGTGCAGAGAACACTGCGGATGCTGCGACCTGGAGCAGCGGAGGAAATCAAGCATGGCCTCCTGACCTTGCAGCGTGTCGGTAGAACAAACGAGAGACGACGAGGGAGAGATAGGGGGGAGAGAAAGAGAGACCTCGATTTGACTGTGTTTGAAGGACCTTTAAACACAGTCAAGGTGATTTGATAAATTGAAAAGTTTTGGTCTCCGAGCTTCAAAGCTGTCTGCAGCATGAGGAGGACGGCTTCTCAATCTCAGTTTTGTTCCGCATTGTGTCTCCTTTCCATGCCAGCACTTCTCTAGTTTTCATTCCTGAACATTTCTTTCCAGTGTCGGCATGAGATTGAGCAGAGGAGGATGAGAGGAGAAGAAGAGCATGAGAACTGCAAGGGGAACCCTTGGGAACACAACTTCAAAACAGAATGCTGATGCACCCAGAGATCGTACCAATCGTACCACACCATGACTTGTGTTGACTGCCTCAAGTTAAAGTGCATGATGAGATTTTTGATCTAAACTGTTGCAAAAATCTTAGTTATTTAGAAGGTAATCTGAAACTTTCATTGCACCAAACGTTCCTAAGACCTGTGGAGTTTTTGACCTTCATACTTGGTGTTGGATTGGTTGGTTTAATATCTTCTGCACCTAATAATTGTTGGGTTCCTATTCCTCATACTTGTAGAGTTTCTGGACCTCGTATTTTATGCCGTTGTTATACTGGTTTGTTTGGGCTGAAGATAAATTGCAGTGGGAGTTTTCTATGACTCTAAAGCTGTGAGAAACGTGAAGGAGTACCAGGCCATCATTAACAAGTTACCTGGGTTAGGTTTTCATCACAATTGAAGAAAGGAAAACTTTCCACTAGTTTGACTCAATGAACACAGTTTGGAGATGATGACAAGCCATAAACTGTGGAGAGAGGATTGTATGTTGGAGACACCATTCATAAACTGGAAAATCCAGACCATCGCAGTACAATGTGGATTTAACACGGTTCCAGTAGACCGACTGAAAAGTGCCTTTAGCCTCACATTGTAGAATTCCTGGACGAATACATGTTAGGTTTCTGAAACTTGTGCTTTTTGGATTTCTGGACTTCCCTGGAGTATAGTAACCCCTCAGTTTAACGTGGATCAGACTTTTTCTGTATTACCGCCACCGCTGGACTGAAAAGATGTCAACTGCCATAAAAAGAAGAAGAAGAAGCCTGCTGCAGCTTGTAGCCTGACTGCTCTGTGTCTTTTCCACGTATTTGTGTCTTTGCACACAGCTAACCACTAATGCTAATGTTTTTTAAGGAATAATGTTTTCTGTTTTCGATCATTTACCTTTACATTTTCTTTAATGGTAATTTAAAATGAAATGAGTGTTCTGGGAGCATATTTAGGGTTTACAATATAAAATTTTTTATTTTTTTTATTTTTTTGCCACGATGAGGTTTTTCACTATATGCAGGTGCTCATGGAACATAACCCCACAAAAAGCAGGGGATTACTGTATTCGAAAAGAAAGCTGGAGGTTGGAGGTGCACTGTATCCAGTACAGCCTGTACAGAAGTAGGTACAATCCGAGAGTAGATTCAATATGAATTTAATGCAAATACAGATTTTAAAGGCCAGAGTCCAACATAACCCCTGACAGACCAAAAAAATGGGTGTGGGAGTGTCTTGAAAAAAGCTGCAAAACTGTGAATAATGAGAAATGATTAAAAACTCATTAACTCGTCCCCTCATGTCCACCTCATCACATCCTGTAAACAAAAATTAGATTTTTTTTTGTCTATCTCTTGCCCAAGAAATATTTTGCTTCAATTCACCGACATGTTGTACGACCCCCCGCATTGCCACTGAGTATCACTACTCAAGGGACATGTATAGCTTAATAAACGTGTGTGTGTTTGTGCAGGTGTGTGTGTTTGCAGATGTGTGTGAATATCTCTGTGTAACATCTTGTGAAATAAAGTAATCTCTCTTGTCACAATGGTTTGGTTAGCATAAATCACCTCTGCTCAGGGAGATCGAAGGAATCCACAACAGAAGTGGAAAAGTAACAGTAAATCATGGGTGATTTTGTAACCGCTTCATTGTTTCGTAATGGCATCCCAGGAGCACTGCAGAAAAACTGATCTGTCTAAAAGAGCAAAAGATGTGAAATGTATAATACAAAGCTTATATACATATTACATGTGTTACAATATATATTATACATGATTATTAATCTTACATAATTCAGTCAGTATCATACATTAATCATCAATCATACATTTTTAAAAGCCACAGAAAACGCAAAGTGTTTATTTTTGTTTATTTATTTATTTATTTATTTATTCGGTTTAGTTAGTTATTCAATTAGTTTGTTTTATAATTTCATTCCATGGACTTTTGTCTAAACGTTTAAGATAGAGAAGTACTGAAAAAAATGTTAATTGAAAGCTTTACTGAGTCACTTTGACACAAAGCATGCTTTAACTTAAAACTGATGCAAATGTCTTGCTGTAGTATTGGATTTAGGTGATAGGGGGCGATGTAAGAGCAGTGAGAGTATTACTTCTTCTCCCCAATCAGGGTCAGGTGGCTTCTCTTGTGGAAAGGGGGCCACATGTGGAACTCCTGTTTACATATGGCATTTTAAAGAGAATTGTTGTCCTAATTCAATAAAAAATAACTTCTAGGTGATCTTAGACATGTCTGGAATATCTGGCTGATCCTGGAATGTCTGGCTGATCCTGGAATGTCTGGCTGATCCTGGAATGTCTGTCTGATACTGGCTTTTAATACCCCATCTGCCCCTGCATGATCCTTCAAAGGCGAGCCTACAACTAGTGTTGTTTTTGGCGGCCTGTCTTAGTTTTAGTTTTAGTCTAGTCTCTGCGTCTCTTAGTTTGAATTTTTGTCTAGTTTTAGTCAATGAAAGTCTTTTATAGTATTGCAATTTTATTTAACCCAGTCAAAACTATTTCACAATTTAAACAATGTTATATTAGTATTATATTATTGTTTCTTATAGACTCAAAAATACTGTACACTCTGATTTGAACTGATTTGAGAATAGTCTAAACATTAAGTTTATACTATTTTATGTTGAGCACTTAAGTGCATGTAGTCCACTGTTGTGGACACTTCTGTAACTTCCTGAACCAAGAATTATATTTTTTCATGCCATGAGAAGAGTAAAAACACAATTAAATTTTTTTTCCACCAGGATTCGGGATCTAATTTTGATGGTAAGCTGAGCTTCTCCGGTCTGAGTACACATATTACTAATTGCTTGATGATTTCTGAAAACCTGAACAGTGTAAAATTGCTAATTTATTGCTTCTGTTTCCTGACTTCTGCCAAGAACTAATTGTCCTGTTTGCAAGGCGAACTATGGAAACCTGCGGGAGGTGCATGGCATCACATCAAGCAAGGAGCGGCACTTGTTGTTGGCCCAGAGGAGTAGCAGGTAATCAATGTTTTTTAAAAATAGGGTTTCAGAGTCTAAAGATGATACATTTTATTTGCATTATGGTGGTGGCGGCCTAGTGAGTAGGATACCATCTGCTAAAGGCCGTAAATGTAGATGTAATTTCATTACTTATGGTCTATAGGTTTGCAGGGCCGCTCAAGTATCCGTATCCCGAATGCAAGAGAGAGTACGTTCGGCTGTTTCGCCATCTCAGCAATGTACACTTGGTTCAGGTAAAATCCAATCTTTTTTGTGCTTGCTGTTGGGGGTTCAGGTAACACTGCAAGTGTCTGACAGCAAATACTCTTTCAACATAGAGAGAAGAGAGAGATGCCCTCCTGAATAAAGCCAAGAGGTTGGCGACCAAACGGGCTCTAAGAAAGGAACCAGACGCTCGCCAACACCATACAAGCATGGATGATCTAAAAAAATTATGCTTGCAAAGCAGAAGCAGCTCGATATTCTCACTAAGCAGCATGAGAGGACAAGGACACAGGAAGTCCCCGTGGACGAGACCGCTTCTGAGCATGACGAGATTAACCTCCCCGGGCCTTCAAGGCCAGCCACATCAGGGCCCACCTCTTCAATAGGCCAGTTGTCTTTTTGTTAATTAGTCTCCATATTCATTCTGTATCAGAATCAAGAGAACTTTATTTTACACTATAGTACAATTTCATTAAGATTTTTGTCATTTTATCTTTTCAGAAACAATGCTGCAAGAGTACAGGGAGGTGCAGATGGGCTCCAAGCCATCGCGCAAGAAGAGGGAAAACTTCGGCCAGGCGGTGACACATGTGAGGGGCTTCCTCAAGTACATGTGGGGCCAAGACACTCCTCCCCCAGCCCACATGCGGTACCTTGATGACAAAAAGTGATTGCGTAAGTGTCAAACCTTCTTCCCTAGTAATTACGTCCTCTATTGACTTTACGTTTCCCCCACAGTAATTCATTGATATGCCAAAATTCACCAGGCCTTGGGCTCAGTAAAGCACTTGGAGACAATGTCTATTGTTAATGACACTATATAAATTAATCAAATTGAATTGAATTAACATTTTCTTTTATGATGTTCCATTTTAGATGGGTTGCTAAACTCAGAAGACAGAAGGCGGTAACCACCTGTAAGCACTACCTCCTGGACATAAAAAATATATATTTCTTATGTCCAGGAGGAGGCAAGCCCAAATGTTAGGGTTTCGGGGAAGACCCTGTCTGCCCTGAAAAAAACCCTAATTAGGGAGCTTGTAGACCTGCATAAGGAAGTGGCCGTTCACAGGTAGGAGGTGCGGCCGTCGAAAAGCAGTAAGTACATAGCACCATGAATTAAAATATTTAACCCTAAACTCTCTGCCATTAACTCAGTATTTATTTATACATTTACAGAGAAAATGCCTGCCTGTGAGGATCTTACCAGATTTAAACGGCATGCCTCACAAAACCTGCCTGATGAACTTGGTATGTAGGCTAGGTTGAGGGTGGGTAACATTTAATCATATTGTTGAGACAACTATTGTATATTGCATATCCGGACACCGGAAAGGGGCAGTCTCAGGGTGGATGAAGTCCTGTACTGCGACCGTGTCAATGAGGATTATCTCATTAACGTAAGGTTCCTAATTACTTTCACATATTCGTTTGTGTTTAAGCTCTCTATGCTCGACATGTTGGCGGAATAACGTAACATAACTGAGCGGGGTCACGTGACTCCACACGCGGTAGTGTTTTTAAAGGGAAAGTAATCTCTGAATGTGTTCAACCCCAGGCGAAATTTCACTAAGGCCTAAGCTGGCTCTGACCAAGGAGGAATACTCGTGGCTCACCAAGTGCATGGGAATCCGGCCGTTCCTCCCAGGGTTTGGTGCTTCTGTGGACCTTTTTTTCTTTAACTCTAATGGAACTGAGCTGACCACAATTGGTCAGTTCATTTCGGACCAATTTGAGAAACTCGGGACCGTAGGTGTGACAATCACCAACATGTATTATGCCAACCAAGCATCACATCACTAAAAAGTGCAAATAAAATTAAAATGTGTGTCTATTGCCATAATACCCACATTTGTAAAACCAGTAAAAGTCTTAAGTGTGTTGGTCTGAACTCACCTGAATTTTTTTTTATTCCCGAACAAATATAGCCAACACAACCAATATTTTTGCATGTATATAGGAAAGGCTGCTTATCAAAATGGTGTGTGTGTGTGTGTATGTGTGTGTGTGTGTGTGTGTGTGTGTGTGTGTGTGTGTGATTTCTCTCTCCCTGGCACTATACTGATCCTACGTCCCAATACTTTTGTTCCCAGTGCTTCTAAGCGATATAACGCCGCTCGATCTCTTTTTATTTGAATTTAGAAGAGTAATACACTCCAGAAAAGGTTCCATTTACAAGATCACAAAATCATATGAACCCTTCTATGACCTCTCCTCTGTCCAGTGTTTTGGAAATTCCAGCCTTCACGTCGGCCAGGCAAGTGCTTTTCCCAGCTAAAGTCAGTAGTGCTTCGTCTCCTTCTCTTGGCAACGGCAATATTTCATGTTTGACTGAAGTTCAGAGTCCAGCTGGCCGGCGCTGGACTCTGCTTTGGGCCTTGTTTTACACTCAGGCCGTGTAGCGACGTGTCAACCTAAGTCCGCTGTTATTGATATGAATGTGTTTGTTCCCGCAGGACTGCATAAATCCAGCCTCTCTCTCTCCCCTGTCGCTCGGGGGTCAATGCTACACCACCACGTCTCACTCGCTAACAGCAAGGTCAGCTCCAATTCCTCTGACCCAAGCATTACTGAGATGCCGCACTTACGGCGCATCGGCCCTACCGAGCTGAAATTACACAACAGCGTCACGCGAAGAAGCGCAGGATTAGGTTTAGGTTTTTAATAAACTTTCATTTGTGTCTTGTTTCTCCGTGACCTGAATCCTCTGCTCGCTATGTTGCCTTTTCTATTTGCTTATATTCATCAAGTGCAATTTACATAATTATCCTGCTCACAATGAAATTTAAAACGCTCATACTTTGTTGTAAAGCACATCAACAAACAAAAACAAATTACTCTTTGTAAAAATAGCAGTATTTCCATTCAAAAATAACAAATTGCCCTTCTAAAATGAACACAAACATAACACAATGACCTTTATAACAGGATGCCTCTCCTAATACTAATACACTGCTGGTGTTTCACCAGATACTGTGATGTTTAAGGTTAGGATTAGTCTTAGCACACTCAAACTCGTGTTTCTACAGCGTATCTTTAGAATTTTCTTGCTGGCTTTCCAAAACACCAAAAGTTTTCAGGTGCTTTTGTGCTCAATGCCCATTGTGACCTCTGCCCTATTGGACAGAAATGGTGCTGCCCGATAATCCACATGGCCGGTAAATACACACTAAGGCAGTATTTGTGTTTAATGGGTGGTTGCTCTGTCGTGACTTTGTAACTAATATTATCAAGTGTTTTGTCATTTAGAACATGGATGATCTTCCAGTGGACTGTGGTCAGTTTTCATTCCTCTAAACCACAGCTAAAAGGCAGTGAACGGAATTTTTTCCACCCTGTTTCATGCTGCTTCCATGGATGGATTATTTCCACCTTCCACGAGGAGACGGATGAACAATATTCCTGAAGATACCATCATGCACACTCACTGCACCATCCATTTGCATTTTACCTAATTTCACAGCCTGTAGTTTTACTGAGGTTAGAGGAACATGCAGTAGAGTGAAAAAACGGCGCTTCTGCTTTGTACTTTGTACTCCGACCTCCTGTTTGCACACCCAGAAGTCATAACATACCAGATGCTTCTTTATGCCTTCACCCCCCTCCCATTGCCTGTTCTACACACGAAATTAGCGCCGCCACCCGCCTCTTTTTCCTGATTGCGGGTTATTGGAAGAGAGAAAGATGTCATTTTCCACTTCAGCATCACCCAAGAGTATCATTTCGTGCAACGAGATACATCACAGGCAAATAAGAAACCCCAGGAGTGCGATCAATAAAAGCGATCCAGCTCTGGAGCCCGAACGTTCGACAAGCATTAGGAGCGGCGAAAAGTGACGAGGAGGGTTAGCGCTGCAACAGGATCAGGCGAGGTTCAGCTGAGAGACATCCTTCCAGGAAAGTGAGGGGAAGAGGGCGGAATTTGATCCCCCTCACTTCCCTGTTACACAAAAGCGCCGTGTCTGTTCGCAGCGGCCCACCCTTGCGATTCTCCTCGGCCTCTGATGTATAAGACCAGCTCGACCTTGTAAGCCAATAACCAGCCATGTCATTGGATCACATTGCCCCCCTGCGCGTAACCCGAGCCCTCCGAAGTTGCAAAGTCACCGTCATCATTCTGTTAGCGATGCTAGCTCTCCAGCTTCCTGCCATCGCAAGATTGATTTTTTGGTCCATTCTGAAGGCTGCTTATGTTTATGTGGATTCAAAAAGTTTTTTCCAAAAATTTCCAGTCACAACTCTGAACAGATGGTTTCTTGAATATTAAAAATACACATTTATTTGTAAAAAGTATTAGTATGAGTATAAGTAATAAGTAATAAGAATGTAATAAGTATTATATGTTATTCAAATCCTTAAACGGCTGCTTTTCCATCCTTTCCTGTGCTTTTTTTTATATAAGTGGATGTAAATGAGAGCTGTTCTGATTGGCTTAGTCATGAACTGTGTGTCATTTAAGAAAGTGAGTCCCTTATGGAACTGGGTTCTATTCACAGTTGTGACATCAGAAAAAAAGGAAATGCTTAGTTTGCATAAGCTGAACCATATGGGACTGGGTGGTGTTCTGAAACTGCATGCTAACTCATGCTTTTATCATTCCAAAGAACAAAGACAGCAGTTTTCTGCGATAGGAGCCCTTTAAAGTGAGCCAGCCAGGCCGCTCTGGCTCGGCGTAACGGCTGTCAGCCTGCATAAACTAAAGCCTTGACGAATAAACTTTCATTACAAAGCAGACCTGACATCGCATGATGTATTTGTGGCTCGTGTCAACCGCATAAGTCCATTGGCTAATAATAAATCAGCAGGGAGCGCCGTCCAAGTAGTGAAATGATAGAGCAGGAATGTTCTCCACGCAATGAGAAGCAGTTCAGTAAACAAGGACGGCTGGAGAGACGGCAACTCGCACGAATCTCTGTTTCTGCTGAATGAGCCTTGGTATTTAAGCTCCAAGGCTGGAAATATTTTGAACGTTTCTGCTTCCATCCCACATTGGCGTTAGTTGTAATAAGCAGTGGGATGCTTTTAAGGTCCTGAAATACCTACAGTACCAAACCGCTGCTTCTCAACTTCACCAAGATGATTCTATCCAAGAGCAGAGAACTCCAGTATCCTTTTATAGACCTTCTCTAAAGAAGGTCTGACTGTCTCTGAATTGCTGAATGCAATTTCCTTATTGACTTTCCTTGTTTTGCATTGGCAACTCTGCTAGTATCAAACAACCTTTGTTAATTGACAGCTGAACAGCTGAGCTCCATTATTATTGGCATCGTTTTAGTAAAGATGAAGGAAAACGTCGTTGTGGTTAATGATCCCAGTCTTGCACTGAAGCGACGTAAATTTAGAAAAATAACCCCCTTTAAATAATGTGTCACAAAACATCACTGAATCCTGTTCCCATTTATATTTCACTGTTTAAAGTCCACCTGAGAGTTCAGAGATCCGTGATGCCTCGTTACACTGGGGTGCAAATATGTGGTGGCACTGAGGTCACGGTTAATTTAATCTATTGGTCACATTTTTAATGGCCCTTCAAAAACATACAGTATGAATCTTTTTCATCTGTTGCAGGTCACCATGAAAGACTAGGCTTTTGTGGTAGTGATGCACAACTAATATAAACATTTATGGAAATTTATAAAGATCTTTTGTATCTTTGTATCTGTATCTTTTGATGAAGGTAGGCAACAGCTACATTTACTAAAATAATAAAATAAAGTAGCTAATAGTAATATAATAGTAATATAAAATTCTACAGGATAAAATATTCTATTCTATAGTATTATATCACGTTAGTGTAAATAGTCATGTTCTGAATGGAACAACTGGTAATACATTATGTTATGGAAAGAGCTATTGAGGTCTAAATGCCAGTTGGTGTTTAAATGACATTTTCCTAAATGTTGGTACAGATAATAATAAAAAAGAATTGTTTGCGTGATCATGGAATTGTTTGCGTGATCCCAAAAACAGCCCTTTTTGAACCTCTAAAGCAGGGTTTAGGGGTGCCATAGAAGAGCCATTTCACTTGTGAAATCTTTCAATGGATGGTTCTTTAAATTATTCAATTGAAAGCTTTAAGCTGGTCATTGTCACGGCTGAGGGCCATGGATGGCCACCGTGTTTTGTTTTGGACTTTTGTTTTGCCATGTGTTTGTGTCACGTG
>JBBPDB010041029.1:0-11392 GCA_037974465.1 Brachypetersius altus | reverse complement strand
AAGTCATCATAGCTTGCGTAGTATAGACCCAGCTCCCAACCCAACTTTGTGAACAGATTAACGGCGATATTTTTTTACCGCGCGATAAGAGTCTCACATTAACGCAGCACGTTAACGCCGATAACGGCCCAGCACTAGTATAAACCTCCATTGGTTATTAGCTACAGTAGCTTTGCAGATCCAGTCCAGAATTCAGCCACCTTGACTGATAGATAAATTATGTAAATTTGCATAGAAGATTTCTAAATATTCTTAGTTTTGACTTCATTTTTTTAATTATCTATGGTCTGTTTAAGGTTGTCTCAAATTATTCCAGATCTAACTATAGATTGTATTTATTAATTTGTTATAGTCTATATTCATCCTATTTGGGTAATGTGTGTCCTGTAGCTCGTCCAATGTAGATTAGAGACAATGCACAACTAAATAGATATTACACAGAGTGCAGTGGTTCGGTTTTTACACAGTTCACAGTCCAGTCCAGTGTAGGTGCCTTAAAAGCTCACACAGTGTAGATTAGGGGAAAAACACAATACACAGGCTTAAGATGCATACATATTTCACAGTAGCAAAAATAATAGCAAAGTTGTCCATGAAACACTATTGAGTCCAGTGGGTGTGGGTGATGTGTATGAAAGGAGAAAGTGCGAGAAGAGCCATTTCCAATTTACTCTTAGCCATCAGGTTGTAGCTAGTGGCAACGAACTGAGGGACACAGAATCTCCTGAACTGTTCAATCCTGCAGCACAGTGAGGCGAGTTGTCTGCTGCAGCTGCTTCTCTGGCCTGCCAGGATTCCGTGGAGAGGATGATTGTTATTGTCCAGGATGATCTGCACCTTGCTCCGTGTGCATCACTCCACCTCGGTCCCCAGTGAGTCCAATGTCCTGCCAGGTGCTGAGCCAGCCTTTTTCACCATGTTGTCCTGTGTCCTTGTTTTTGCTGTCCTCCCAGCAAACCACTGCATTAAAAAGGGCACTTGCCATGACTCACAATAAGAACATGCATAATTTTACTGCAGACATCCTATGCCAAAAAGCCAACTCTGCCTCTTTCAATAGAGGACATCTCTGTTCAAGGACCTATCCAGCTTGTTGTCCAGATGAACACCTATGTATTTGTAGGTCCACCACCTTAATGCCCACTCAAGTGTTGATGTGCCGACAAAGACCTACAAAAATGCACCATCTCCTTGACCTTGAAGGTGTTCAGCTGGTTTCAATTCAAGATTCAAACTGTCACATGTGTGGTTATAAATGTACAACGTGCAGTGATGTGTGAACCCGAATGACTCCTGAGACTAGAAAAAATAATACGGAATATAATCTTGACAGTGTAAATATAACAGTATATACAAACAATAGACTAAAAGTACTTGAATATTTACAGTGGACAATATATAGTATATGTCCAAATTGGGCAAATGGCCATGTGATTTAAGTGAATGTGAGGCATGTCCTGGTTGAGGACCCTTCTGACCTACGGATAAAAGCTCCTATTGAGTCTCTCAGTCCTTACCATGTGGCTGCGGTTGTCTGAGTTTAGCAGGCAGAACAGATAATTGCTAGGCTGGGAAGAGTCCTTAGTGATCCGAATTGATTCGAAGGCACGTCTTTCCAGTTGCTGAAGACCTTTATCAGGCCCCTGTACTCCCCTTCCTGTCCATTCCTGATACACATCTTAATAACCCTATCATCAGAGTATTTCTGGATGTAGGAGACTCAAAGTTATAGATCCATATATAAGTTCACTGCTGTTCCAGAGACACAGTTCCTCAGCCTGACGGACTGTGGTCTTTCTGTAGGCAATCTGTGATGTGGGAAACAAATGTATGGGCTTAGATGGTCTTAAATGGACTTGAAAAATTGAAGACATACCCCCTGGTTTATCCAAGTGATATTAGACCCAGTGGAGCAAGCAGAGGACAGCATCGTCCACTCAGATGTGTTTTTTGTATTCAAACTGCAGGGGTCTGATCAACATCAACATCAGTTAGACATGATGATTCCCACAGAACCAGGGCCCTCCCCATCTGTAGACTCAAACTGAAGATCTTCTGGTGAGGCTTACACAGTTAGGCAGCGCGGTCCTTAAGTAGTCTTGAATGTGTGCAGTCTGGGCCGTCTGCCTTCCCGGGGCACAGCCTCCCCAGCTCCATTTTCACATTATCTGCTGTGAAGGACAGGGGAGGGGTCCAGGTGTGAGGGAGATGTAGCTGCACGGAAGTGTGTGCAGACTCGTGGAGGGCATAGAGGAAGATACAGGGAGGGGCTGAAGCTACTGCAAAGACAGGAAAGCTACTGCAAAGACAGGAAACTAGAACTGAAGTGATGGGAGAAGGAACAGGTGGCTTTATACAGCCTGGGGCATGACAGACATTACCCAATGTTGCCTGCTTATTCTTACTTTTGTAACCATTCCCCTCCACATCTCTCTGGTTTGTTGTGCTACATATGTTTCTTCTGTAGTCCTCCTTAGTTTGCTTTTATCTCCACTTCAGGTCATGCTGCACATGCTATCTCCATCCTAAAAGGCCTCCTTATTCTGGGTGAGGAGTGCCTTGATGTCACTGGTGTTCCAGAGTTTATTATTGGGCCAACAGCCTGCTGGTATAACAATGTTCCTACAGAGGTTGATGTAGCCAGTGTTGTAGTCAGCCATTCTGTCAGTATGTGTGTCCATAGTGTTCCCCTGTAACTCCAGCAATACAATCTAGTCCATCACTCAAAATAGTACCTTAGATACTCGCTGCCCTCTGGTGAACATTTCCTGAATGAGCTTGTGGTTGCAACCTGTTTCAGTTCTGAGTGTCTGTAGTAAGACAGGGGAAACAGCAGATTAAGATCTTGCCTGCCAAGTGGTGGTAGAGCTACAGCACAGTAAGCTTCCTTGATGTTAGCATACAACAGATCAAGTGTCTTATCTTTGCTGTTAGAATAGTCAGCAAACTGTAAAGCCAGCCAGGTGGGTCGTGGTGGTGTCATTATTGAAATCCCCCAATATTGTGAATACCAGTGTTACATGCCAGTGCAGCTGCTGTCAGCCGTGGAATGTTTACATTAATGGTGAAGGACTCCCTCAGTGCCTAATAACGTCTCCCTCACTGTAATGTGTCCAGGGTTACCCATCTATTCTTTGCAAATCACATCACTTTTTTTCTTTCCACTTACTCTTGCATCTCTGTCAGTAGAGAAGTTGCATAGATCCACAATGGAGTCAGAGATGTTGTCTAACCAGGTCTTAGTAAAAGAGCTGAACAGGAAGGATATCATGATTGTGACTGCTGTTAATGTAAGTATTCTATTTTGTATTATTACATGTTACACATACCTTTTACCAAGGTCCAACAAAATAGTCCCACACAGTGAAAAAGTGCAGTTAATTTTGAAGAACCTTTTAGAGGTAGTTCTCTAAAGATAAGTCTTTTGAACATTCTTTGTTTTTAACATAGAGGAAATAATTCTAGCAGCAGATTTAAGCAGCTTGTTGGGTCCTTGCCTGTGTGGAAATATATCTAATGATCTCAATACGTAGATAATCTGCACATTCTTAATACTGTGTGTCTTGTAGACAATGTTTAGATAACAAGCCATACTCCAAGATTCAGATCGGAATGTATTACACTGACGGTCTTGACGTGAACAAATCTGTGCTCTGAAATGACTCATGCACAGATCAGTAACAGTAACATGACATGAATGATCCTCATGCGCCATGACTACAACAACAAAGAATGGATCGGCACAGAAATTCACCACAGGGATCATCAGCTCTGATCAGCCCTTTGATGTTCAGGATTAGGAGAGAAAGGAAAATAAAGTCTGAATGCTTTAATGCTGCTGTAGCTTTTGCTAACTTACTGCTTATACACTGCAAACATGGGATGACAACATTATTATGTGCATATGCAGTAGTAAAACATATGAATTCCAACATTTGATTGGTGTTGCATGGTCGCAACATATCTGACCTAGGAACACATATGAAAGTGGATCAGATCTCTTTTGGAAAGATCAGCTCTGGCACATTTAATCCAATAACTGTATTTGTGCCACTTCAATCTGCTAATGAGAACAAAGCCATAAAAATACACACATATACCCATGTATAGTTGGAAAGGCTCCTATGTGCTGTCTCAGAAATGTGATCCCATGTCTTTTCACATACAGACACATTCCCATGTGTTTGTGTGTGTAGCTGAGGCCCTGTGCTCCATTCATTTCCCTGTAGCAGTCTCTCCAGCACTTTGTTCTCCAGGAAATCTTGTAAGCTGCTTGAAATGGTAATGCTGCTGTGCTCCTCCGCGGCTTTTATTTTTATCCTCTTTTTCTTTTCTTTTTTTTTTTATTTCTCCCTCCATCCACGTTTCTCGCATTCCCTCCCGGCCAAACCAGCACTGATGTGTGTCTGTTGGCGGAAAGAGCCCGGCACAGAGGGGTGGGGGGGAAGAGAAGATAAAGAGAAAGTGCAGGAGAAAGTAAGAGGAAAACCTTTGACCTCTTCAGCTCTGTGCTGTTTTGTTTCTCTCCTGAACTGCATGTTAACATCACCCCCTCTCGTTCAGCACAACACTCTCGGTAGGGAATGAGGGAGGACAGAGGTAAAGAGTGTGAGGAAGAGGAGCAGACCATGATGAATGGCGAAGGGTTGGGATGTCCATAGCAGAAGAGAGTACAGAATGTTAATAATCTAATATTAGGTCCAGTTGTACAGGATTCTGGGTTTTTTTTTGTTCATATCAGAATGCTGAAAATGTGAAAAGAAGCTTTTTAACTCTCAATAAATAGTCTGGACAGTCTTGGATGGACAGGGTACTCATGTAAGTGGAATGCATTGTTGAGCTTTGATGGCATATAAAGAACAGCATAGAAAAAACGAATGAAAGTGTGATGATATCTGTGTTCAAGCTGAGTAATAAACTGTAACCACGTGAGTTTCTTAGTGTCTGTGTTTTATAATGATGAGTCATGTTCCTGTGTTTTTGAAACCTAGTACATCTTAGCCAAAAACACTTCCAACAGCGTCTCCCATATCTGTCCTCCCTCCCTCCATCCATCCCTGCATCCCTTCATCCCTTAGGCTGTTTCAGACGCTCACGACACTCCATGTGCATCATTTATGAAGCCAACTTCACTCTGCCGTTTGGGCTATTTTAATGTTGCATCAAAACCCATCTTCCTGCTGCTGTTTGTAAAAAGGATGTACTGTGTATGTGGGTGGGTATGTGGGTGCGTGGGTGGGTGGATGGGTGTGATCTCTCATTAGCATACTTATCAGAAATGTCACAAAAAATAGGTGCATTTAACAACAATAGAGGAAATAGGATGGGTGTGTGTGGATTTGTGCATATATCTAGCTGGTAGGTAAGTGAGAGATATCCAGGCTTTCTGTTCTGTCTTGTAAGACACCGAGTGCTCTCTGACCCCCCCTTCCTTTGATTCAGTGCTCCCCATTAGGATCCATCCATAATTGATCAAAGAAAGAGCTGGTTTAAATTGTTCTTCTTTTCTGCAGTGTCATGGCAGAACGAAAGCTAATGGTCAGTACTTGGTAATTCACTCTGTACATGCTTCTATTTTAGACCATATGTGTAATTATAGAGTTTGTTAAATAATAAAGACACCTTAACTCTTTTATAATGCAGGCATTATTAAGCTCCAGCAGGTGGATAATGCTCGTGAACATATGGATAATGTTTCTCAAGGATATCCTGTCTTGTATTTGGGTCTTCAGGCTTCTTAATGTCTTGTTTCTTGCCTTTGATTTTCCAGGAACAGTAGTCTTTTCCAGTGAATGGGTTCTTAATCATAAATCTAAAACTGTGACTACAAGTGGTGAGGTTTGTTTTGTTCAAGGGCGCATTCTTTACCATTCAAGTCCTGCTGTTTATTGTCCAGTTTTGACAATCACAAAGAACCAGAGAAAAGGCTGTGATCTTTCTTGTAGAGACATGCAGACTCAGTTACTCTATTCATTTATTAAAGGAAGGATTTGACATAAAACCTAATGGACACAATTTTCTACTTATTTAGTTGATCAGCCAAAACATGCATGTTTAGGGTATAACTGGAGCTTTGAGAGTAATTCCGCTAACAGCAGCCATTAGTCACCCAAATCTTGTTCATAAATACATTCCCAGAATCTCTCATCCCAATCAGACTGCATCCAGCTTTTCATTCAGGTGGTGCAAACGTGTGGATATGGTGTGGAAACAGTGTGACATGCTGTGAGCTATAAAAATGAACAAAACATTCCCGCTACAGACATTCATTATGCATAACACTAGGGCTGGAGAGGACTGATCTTGGATCAGATTCCTCCATATTTATGATGGTTGTCATATTTCTGTATCAGTACTCTTGCTCCTGCGGTGGTTTATGAAAACAGACCTTGTTGTCTAAAAATGCTGCCTGCAGTATTTAGCTGCACAATGTTGGGTTTATTTTTATAGCTCACAGAAAGTCCTAAGCCACATCCTCAAGTGTCTTGACTTCATTTAGAGCTTGCTTTATGGAAAAGATTTAGGTGACTGTTGGTGTCTAGTGTTTGTTAGCAACATTAGCTTTGCCAAACATGCCTTGACTGATCAATTACATCTTAAGCAGGTGGAAGAGTTTTGCTGAATCGTTCTTTTAATTACTCTTAACTACTGATGAAACAATTATACTACATATATGAATGTCACTGTTTTAGGGGATATGTCCACATTTAAAGAAGTACAAGTAGATTTGCTTGTGTTAAGCCTCAGCTTTAGCCTTCCTGCTGCTGAACCTACTGTCCTGCTAGGCATTTGGGTTTCTATAGCTGTCTCTTTGCTTTAGTGTTTGAGTGAATATTGCCACTGTTTGTTTAAGTCTCCTGTAACTCTCTCTCATGCCCAGTTAAGTCTCTGCTGATTTGGCATCGAACAAAATGGAAATGCCTCTTTATGAGCCAAGGCGCCTGCTCTTTTGCCCAAAGAGACAAAAACTGAACCGAAACACTCTGTTCTGCCAACTTTTCCACTTTATCTTGCTCTCTCTCTCCCTCTCCCCCTATCTCCGTATTTACCTGTGTGTTAGCTGAGCACTCCATCTAGGTCTTGGTCTTCTGCAACATCTGAGCTGTGCAGCGTGAGCACTAGGACACACTCTCTGGCCAAGAGCTCCGTTTGACTCGTCAGGTTTCAGCTCAGCTGTGACGTGCCTCACTGGAGTCTTCTGATCCATACTATGCGAATTATCTGTTCAATCTAGTTCTTCTTTTATTGATGGACATTGAGCGGAGAGGCCTGGCAGCAGGGCCTGAGGCTGAGCTGTAATGTTGGCGCTGGATAAAGCAGCTCAGTGGAGATGTGAACAGTGCAGGCTGGAGACAGGCCTTTTGTTTCAGCTGGATGGATTAGGTGTAGCGGCGGCCTCGTGAGCCTGCTGACGGGTGGGCTGGGAGGAAGTAGCTGGAGAAGGTTGGAGGGGGCTGCAGATCGATGTCTGCCGCAGAGTTTAGTGATGGAAAGTTTGATTCAGTTTGCCAAAATACTACCGCATCACTGAATTATCAGTGATTCATTTTTGCTGTCAAATCAGCTTTCTTCTCATCAGCTCCTTTACATGCATGCTATTCTACACAGTGAATGAATGTCATGTGACTGTTGCTGTTCATTAGTGGAGTGAAAGCACAGACACAGCACACAGTGGAAACCAGCTACAGTCTACAGAAAGAAAATCTAAGGATTATTCTGAACATTGTTCCAGAGTGGAATTTTGTGTTTTAAATTTTAAAGAGGTTAAAGCAGACCTGGAGCATAAAGTGATACGGATCAAATTGAACTATTTGATGAGTGTCTGACACAATATCAGAAAGAAGGAGAGAAAGAGAGAGAGAGCTTTTATTCTGTGCTGGTTACTTGTTCCTATGTATGGTCTGGTCAGTGTTTGTGTTTATCAGAACATAATGTGAGCAGCTGGGTTAAAAAGGCACCCTGCAAAAAATGTCCCTGCTGAGCCATTCACACACACTCCTTACAAACAGAGACTCAGTTTTTTATTAAAGTCAACCCATAAAAAGTGTCAAACTGGTGTAAATCGTCAATATTTATTGCTTTAATGTGTTACAGTGTGATCTACAGACGGAATTGATGAGTCCTTTGGAGCGTATCAGTTCCTATGTGGTTTGCGTTACTGTGAGGAATGCTGTGTGTGTGTGTGTGTGTGTGTGTGTGTGTGTGTGTGTGTGTGTGTGGTGCATGTTTGGCAGAGAGCTGTGTATATCGTGTTTCAGTGGCAGGAATGCCCTTGCTATATGTAACTTCAAGGCATTGATCACCAGTCAGTGATGATAGTAAGGCAGCTGGAATTTGACCAGCGGTATGAACAGTGTGAGATCTTAGGAGGACAGACATGTTTTGAGAGAAAAAACCCCCAACAAAATAATGGATTACACCAGTCCTCTATGACCTCTACAGATCAGACATCTAGTAACAAATACAAAACATACAAAAAAAAGTTCACTGGAAAAACAAAGTTTGCATCTGTTTTTTATTAAAACTTATCCAGTACTTTTTGCTGCTTTCATCGTTGAATCAAAGCTGTCAGATAAAGGATATGCCAGTCTCTCTTCAACTGCTCTGATCCATTTTACTCCAGTATTCCAACCATTACAAGCAAAGTTTATGCCCGTATTTCAGCATCTCACCTGCTCCACATTGAGAACTGTGACTGAATTTATGTGATTTTCCTGGTCACTCAAAATGTCCCACTGTTCTGTTGTGTGTTGAATGGATCACACACTGACGCCCTATAGATCACCTTGAAAGTGGGAGGGTTAGTGTTGAGTTCTCTTTAGACATGAAGCACAGTATTAGTGGGAAAGTGGACTAAAATGGACAGGAGTTCATGTGTGATTCTCACCTGACTGCTCTGGTGCTGTTATTTAGGCAAGGTGTTGTGTAAGCCCTGAAGTATTTCAGAAAAAAAATGATGCAAGCAATTCACTTTTGTTTCATTGCTCATTGATCTGTCTGTCTCTCTCCCCCGCTCTCTCTCTCTCTCTCTCTCTCTCTCTTTCTCTCTCTCTTTGTCTCTCAGTCTTACAAAAGCCGTTCAGTGCTGAATCTTGGCAACTCTGTCTCTTCAGATAATGGATCAGTACTACATGAGTCTCTCATAAGTGAAACAAACACTCTGATCTGACTGCTGTTGTTCTGCAGGCTGTGGAAGAATCTGTATGAGTGACATTATGCCTTCACTTCTTTTTCATTATGATGCTAATTCTACACACCCTCATTGCCCTCGATTTGAACCCCTCCCATGCTAATGGTTGATGTGAACTCCAAGGGAGATCCATTATATGTTCTCTTGGCCACAGCTGTGTGTGTGGGGTGGTGTGTGTACTAGGAATAGGGCTATAACGGTACATGTATTCGTACCGAACCACCACGGTTCGGTACATGATGTCTTTCGGAAAATACACGGTACTACGGAGAAGACATGATTGAAGTCATACAGAATCACAGAGGGACCAGAAAGCGCAAGTAAATCATAAACCTTGGTCGGGGTGTGGTGCAATAGTGCCACCTACTGACGAAACACGTACACATACATGAAAATATAAGCAGGAATGTGTGTTTACTGGTCAATACACTGCTGTTCATTTAAAATAAATGAAAACAAACCAAGCCTCATTCTTTAGAACTTTGCTGTATCGTGAACCGTACCAAACCATGACATCTGTGTACCGTTGTCTCAAATATCAATCACAGCTGTTTTACATTGCAGACTTTAGCATTCTGCCTCGTTAAGCACTCCTGATTTAACTCAACAGCCAGTTGACAAGGTCTTTGTGAATTGAATTCAGAGTGTTAGATGAGGGGAAGGGTAATCCATACAGGGCTGTGGCCCAGAAGGAGCCCAGCTTGGCGTGTGTTATAAAGTAATTGGCAGGCTAGCATATTTTATGCCAATCAGATTGATTTTATTTTGTTCACTATATATTAAGTGCACTTTTGAATTATCTACAACAGGTATTGGCAAATATTGGGACTGCACTTGGTTATTAAACATCTCTGTGTGTGTGTTTGTGCAAAATAATGCATTTAATTAAACCACCTCTCAGAAGACAACTATCGACTGAGCACATTCTCTGTAGGACAGTTGCTCTCCATCGCTTACAACTTTAGATCTTAAAATGCTGGATTTTACAGTTGCACACAGTTGTATACTTGATTTGATGTTCTGTTATATATTGTGTGGTCTAGTAGTCCTGTCTAGTTCAGGTATATTTAGTAGATCATATATTCTGCATCATTTTGCATTGTACCGCACCATGAGCCTAAAGAAGGAAATTTAATCCCAGTGTAAACAAAGGAATGACAATAAAGACCCCCTGACTTGACTCACACACACACACACACACACACACACACACACACACACACACACACACTCACACACTAGTACCTTCTAAGCAGAAGCAATTGAGCTGGAAGATCACACCTCTCTATACAGGAGCACAGGCTCATACTGGTATTCTTTTTTTCACTTTGGTGTAAGAGGAACTGCAAAGCTGTTCTTAAAACCCTCTTTAAATGGAGAATGGAAGAAAAAAGGCTGACAGAGGAGTCTGTGTGGAGCTGGAGAGACTAAAACTTCTTCATTAACACATGTCTCCTCCCCCTCTGTCATTGTTGCTCCAGCCTAACCAGAAGCACTGGCTTTTAAGCTGCCTGTAATTAGCTCTCAAACTTAACGCAGCACTCTCTTTGTATGACATTGTGGATAATGATCTATTTAGGTGTGTGTGTGTGTGTGTGTGTGAGTGTGTGTGTGTGTGTGAGTGCAAAAGCCTGTCATTAGTCCTTATACATCAAATGCATTAACTCCTTTCATCTTTTCATTTTACTCTTTATCATCTATTTTTTAGCAGACAGTTTAGGCCTCTTGTGATTAAGACAGGGATATAGAAGAAGAATAGACAAAGAAGAAATATGTGCAACAGCAGGGTCTAAGCTGAAATACATTATTCAAGACTGAGATGGAGTCTGTGGTCTAGCGAAGGTAACACTGCATTGTGCTTGATTGAACAACAACAAAAAAACATTTTGTTGTGAGAGCGAGATGTGATTTCTGTGATGGAACCTAACAGTGGATGACGGGAGCAGCTCAGAGGTGCAGGATCAAAGTGGGACTACACTGTAGGGTACAAATGAGGTTCACACTCTCATAAAATGTGTGAGCATGTGTGAAGCACTGTTGTGCGCTTCCAGGCTTTGTCATTGAGCCTTTGGTCGAGCTTGTACTGACAGCTGGGAGGAAAAAAGTTTCACCCTCTCCCTCAGCATTCGCTGCTCTTTAGCAGGTGCTTTTTGTGTGTGTGTGTGTGTGTGTGTGTGTGTGTGTGTGTGTGTGTGTGTGTGT
>JBBPDB010041018.1:0-11393 GCA_037974465.1 Brachypetersius altus | reverse complement strand
TAATATTACAGTGTAAAAATTACTATTTTTCAAGGAATATATATTACTATACCCCAGAGTCATTTCTTTGAGTGTAGCATTTTTTAACTAACCCTTGACAGTGAATTAAAATTCCTAACTGAGACAGTTAGTGTGTTATTTTGCATTTTTTTATTCATATTATCAAATGTATAATGTATACCTCATATAACAACTGTCTGCAATATCCTACCATCTTCGCCAGTCTATTGTGGTTGAAGACGATTAGAATGATATTACTAATACTAATTTCCTGGTAATTTGAGGAGTAAAGATATCAATATTTTGGCACAAACTCAAGCTATAATCCAGAAGATATGATTTTACACCATTATTCACACTTCACATGCTGGGATTGGGACAGTCAATACAGAGATAAGGATGTTTTCCAAGGCTTGACAGAGTTTACAATATTGGTGAGGGGGACTAGGATGTACATTCAGATTCAGAGTGAAAGTCTTTTTTGTCTGTTATTTGATTGACATGGAAAACGTACTGATAGTATGCGATAAAACTACACAGTTAAACTGAGTTAAAGGCTAAATGTTAAATGTTAAAATATTTCATTTATTAACATTCATATTCAAATCAAACTGGGCCATGTCTACCTCTGATATGGAGGGTCTGTTTTAGGTGGAAGATGGTGTGGAGCTGGGCCAGTGATGGTCTGAGGCTTTGCAACATTTGGACCAAAAGCAAAAATGAGAAATGAATCCGTTCCTGATCCAGAAACATAAAAAAATCAAGGCTGACCTGGGTCAACTCTGGCCTAAATTCACATCAGATGTACAAGATCTATCTGTGCCGCTTTTGGCCTGCTGTGTAAAAATAAGCCAGGCCAAATCCATTTGCTAGATTTGTGAAAGGGCTGGAGACAGGACTAGTTTTGCTGTCAGGTTAGACTTATATTACCATCTCATCTTGCAATCCTTGCTGAGGCAAAACCGGAATGATTCACTTCTGACTGCAGTAAGACACACAATAGTGTAACGGCAATACAGAGTATTGCATCAACAGCTAAACCATACTTGCTACTGTTGTTAACGATGTTGGCATTATTGACTGGTCACACTTCTTGTTTCACATTTGGCTGTGCATGTAATTCACACATGCACCCACCTAGACATTCAATGTGATATGTTCATATAGCTTGCTCTTCTGTATTCAAACTCGCAGTTTTTTAAATGTCTTCATATAACCTTGCTTGAGGTCCCCAAAACACTACATCTGCATACAAAACTAAATTTGATTACTACTCTAAACGTACATAAACCATACGAGCAATAGTATTGGGTCACACCTCACAATTAATGAATTCAGCTGGCCCCTTATTTCCAGTGAAGGGCAATCGTGACTATTTGGCATAACAAGATATTTTGGACAACTTTGTTGACAGTTTGGGTAAGAACATTTTTTTATTCTAGCACCCCAGTGCAGAGAACAAGCTCCATAAAGACAGGGCTAGATGAGTTTGGAGCGGAAGAACTTGACTGACCCGTACAGAACCCTGACCTCAACCCCATCCAACACCTTTGGAAGAACTTGGAACGGAGAGTGCGAGTCGGGCCTTCTCTTCCAACATCATAAATGCACCACAGAATGAATGGGCACAAATTCCAACAGAAGGTCTCCAGAGTCTTGTGGAAAGCCTTTCACTTTTTTATTTTTATTATAAAGCCAGTGCTACGCAGTTGTGGGCGGAGCATGGGTAGTCCAGTCCAGACCTACAATTAAGGTGCACCACATCAAAAGGCCTGTGAGTGGAAGTTCTGCTCAGATGGAGAAATAGACCATGCCGAAGGTTTATCCGCGTTGATGGAGAGTGGATGAAGATGTGGACCATGCTGCTCGTTCCTCCAGCAGAGGGCATGGCACGTCTCGGGAGCGCGCCTCGCAGCCCCCCGCCCTCCCTCCGCGAGCAGGACAATAGAGGCGCGAGGAGGAGCAGTGCGTTCGCGCTGGAAGGGAGTGGGCATCCAGGCGCGGAGATCTCCATGCCAGCCCGAGCGGAACCATGGCCCTAGGGCTGTTTCGGGACTCTCTGTAAGCCTGGCCGTGAGCATGGCGCCCCGCTGCCCCCCGCTCGTCTCCCTGCTCCTGCTCTGCTGGCTCCGGAGGACGCCGGCCGGATCCGCGCCTCAGCGCGGGACACTCGGTGAGTTTTTTGGGGGAAGAGGGAGGACACTTTAGTCCAACGAGTATTTCATTTCGAGTACCATCGCGGTCCTGTGCCATTATACGCAGTAAAGACCTGGAGAAATGGACCCAGGAGTTACGTAACGGAGGACAGGAGCCGGAGTGGACATCAGGGAGGCTGGTTTCAAAGTCGTTTGCAGTTTAGAAACAAAGGGGTCCTCGTACAGGACGGCCCTCTTGACTTCAGCATGCACTCCTCTGAGGATGACCTGAAGCTTGGGGCTTAAGGGCAGGAACAGTTGTGTTTACTTCAGGCTTGCATGGAGTCTGTAGGGTCCCAGTGAGTTTAACAGCCTCTTAGACTATTCATCTACACGTTTCACATCTTGCTGTGTATATACATCAAATATGCTCTTACTTGCACATTTACTGTGATGTGTTCATGTAGCCTTGCTGTGCTGTTGACAAACAAAAAGAGCTGTGTTTACTTCAGGCTTACATGAAGTCTGCAGGGTCTCATTGAGTTTGCCATCACGTTGACCAGCCTCTGGGACTCATACATGCAGCCACGCAGACATTAATGGGGATGTGTTCATGTAGCCATACTCTGCAGTAGTCAAACTCCCTGCCTCCTGCGGGATGAAAAGCACATCATTATTCCTGTATCTCTTTGAGATTTGGGACATACACAGTACGGACAAAAGTATTGGGACGTTACAACAACTTTACTTATGAAAAGACTTTAACGATATTGCATTCAGATACATAGACTTTCAACTTCCACTCTTCTTGGAAGGCTTTCCACAAGATCGTTCTGCGGAGCATTTGTGAGGTCAGACAATGATGTTGGGCAAGAAGACCTGACTCACAACCTCCATTCCAGTTCATCCCAAAGGTGTTGGATGGGGTTTAGGTGTGGATTAGTGAAGTTCTTCCAATCTCATCCAACCATGTTTTTATGGAACTTGCTTTGTGCACTGGGACACAGTTATGCAGGAATAGAAAAGGGTCTTCCCCAAACTGTTGTAAGCATGGCATTGTCAAATGTCTTGGTATGCTGGAGCATTCAGAATGCCCTTCACTAGAAGTAAGCAGCCACCTGTATTCAATACTTTTGTTCATATAGTGTATCTTCTTGAGCTCGGTATCATCTCTAGGCCTGTACTTCACAGTATGCTGGAGTTGTTTGTGCAAGAGATCTTTTCTACCATGGGAACATTAGAAGAATATTAATGCGAGCTTTAAGCTTTCCTCCCTGCTCCTTCTGTTTTTTTTCCCTCCCCTCTCTCGCTCACTTTTTCTGTGCCCATGGCCAGCGATATTCCTGCGTCTCATTTGCTTGCGGTTCCACTCGCCTCAAAGTAACCACGGGCTCTTCCTAAGCCCGGACCTCCAGCCGCAAACATTTTGGCCTGATCCTCCCAGCGCCTCCTCGGTTTTTAGGAACGACATACATTTTATGCCTTGAACTTCTGACCGTCAGTTATTGTCTTGCATGTT
The DNA here is from genome assembly GCA_037974465.1 of Brachypetersius altus. NCBI lineage: Eukaryota > Metazoa > Chordata > Actinopteri > Characiformes > Alestidae > Brachypetersius > Brachypetersius altus. The sequence goes on along the minus strand of JBBPDB010041018.1, from coordinate 7,739 downwards.
TGTTATTTTTAATCCATTTTCTCTGACTCCTTCGCTTTTGGTTTCACTCTGAACTAAGCACTAAGCCCATCAAAGACCCCCATTCTCCATTCTGCTCGGATATAGAGTTACCTTTGAAGTGCAAGGAGCTGCAAACTTGTAAAGCAGACTCGTAGGATGTTGGCAGTCTGTGATTGAGAAAGAAGGGAATTGACTGCTAAAAAGCTTTCACTGCTGTTCCACAGTTCACAGCCCAGCTGGGTTTGGTACTCTCTGGTACTGTGGGTCAGACTTGAGAGAAAGTCATACTTTGTCATAGCAGTCAACTTGTGAATGAATGGGAAGTGCATGAATCATTTTGGTAGCTGTGTCTTGCCAGTCGACTGCAATGCTCAGTTTAAAGCAAGTTTATTTGAGGGAGTAGGTGAAGCTGTCGGCTCCTTTGCATGAAAATGATCAGATTCCACTTGATTAGGCCTGAGCAAAAATAAAGGCGTCATAGCGTTAAATCAATTGCTTGGCAAAGTGGTTGTGCGTATTTGTGCCCTCACTCCAAATGTTGTCGATCAGCTGTGACACATTTAGTATCTGAAGTTGGCTGAAGCTAATGTAGCTAATGCATGGTGCAAACTACCTAAAGGTGCCTTCAGATTGTGAGATTTCACTTATCATTTAAGTTCATTGCAAGCCACACTATGCAACATAGATCTAATAAAGTTGGATGCAGCATCATGTGTAATACCTGCTGAATCATAGGCAAAAACATATCTTAAAATTCTGACACAGTTTTGTCTCAGACTACACCATATGGGCAAAAGTATTGGGATCCCTGGCTCTTGTGCCAACAGGGATATTAATGACATTGCATTCAAATACATTAGCTTTAATATGGAGTTGGTTCCCCTGTTTGTGGTTTGTTGTGGTTTTTGAACTTGTTGGACATGCTGTTCTTTACAAACCTGGACACAAAGCTTAAAACAGTAGCTGCCTTTATGATGTCAGTTTCTGTTACAGTGCTTGATCAAACTTGAAGCTGAACATATCTAGGCTACAACAGAGGTTAGGAATTGTAAGATTTTTTAAAGGCAAACTGATACACAGGTCTGTTGAAACTGGCTTTCAGAATGGAGATCTTATTGATTGATTTTGGAAATCCCAGTCCATAAAAGGACTAGATAATAAGAGAGCATAAGAACTATGGAGCTTTGTTGTGTCAGCTCCCAGGAGCCTGACAGATGTATAGTTAGTCATGGGTACATGCCCCCTTGCCTGCAACGCTAATCATTTCATACATATTAATGGTCTGTTGTTGCAGTTAATGTACTGTGGAAGCAGCTACATGGATAAGGCCTGCTCAGTGAGTGATAATATTATTCAGTAGAATGGCTCATTAGTGTATTAGGACTAAAGCTGGCTCTTAATGAATTAATTGATTTTTTTTTCTCTGGCTCTGCAGTTACTCTGCAGGTAACAATATCTTGTGCTAATGAATGTAAGGAAGAGATCTCTTTTTGGGACCCCTCTAGCTGTGCAGTGATTGAGGGAGCTAATCAAAGGCCCTGCTAAAATCATATATTCAGTCTGAGGGCCTGGCAGTTCTCTTGACTCTGTATTAAGTGTGATTTAAGGAATATCATAATGCATAACTCTGTCTTTCCAGTTCCACACTGAATGAAATCAAGTGGTGTTCAAAAGTGGACTGGGGTTGTGACCTTAGAAATAAACTTATTGGTCCCTCTGCTTAGTCAAAATAGTTATTAAACCCTCAGGCATTCTATAGATGAGCCTTGCCATAGTAGTTTTGTGTTTTTTTTTTTTTTGGGGGGGTGGGTATTTAATTGATTGATGGTATGCAGTTTCAGACCTCTCTGAAACCAATTTACCTCTTCACTTTATTCACTTTGCTCAAGGTCATTTGTGTGCATTTTGTCCTTAATGGAGTCTGGTCTGTTAAATGAAATCTACCAGTCTTTGTGCTGACATCTGAGGTTCCTGTTTTGTACATGGTGAGATTGCCCTTGTAAGTGTGTCACTTGCCCAAGTAAGACCTCTTAAACAAACACGGGTCTCCTGTTTCTTTGATGGGAAGTGAGCTGATTTGGATCCCATTTTTCTCTTGAGTCTGATTGTTTACATAATTGTTATTTTTCTTTTATAAGGTCAGCTGCAGTCATGCATGTGTCTGACTGAGCCCTGCGATTGAATCAGTCACATGAGGTAAATGTGATGTCTGCCGTCCAGCATTATACAGGACGTGGTATTAAAACTCATAAGGCCGTGATTAGATACACGCTCCTGTATTTCATTATACAGTTGATACAGTGCTGCATGAATAAAAGGCTTTGATGTTAGGTAAGTAGTGTCACAGCCTCAGATGGTTTGTGCTGACACTGCCTGGAGCATCTACCAAAGCATGAAATCTTTTTATTCTTGGGGTTTTGTTGCTGCATGGCGAGCACATGACCGTCCTAATCGAGCTGACACCCAGTGCAGCCTCCCTGTGTCTGGACAAAAGCCTGTGGAAGGAGTGCTGGACTCAGGACTAATGCAAGCTGACTTCTGTGGATTTGCCTGTATCCATCAGTGCCTCTGGCCAGGTGAACTGTGTCACACAAAAAATAGCGTTTTATTTATTTATTTTTAAAAGGCAGTTTTGTAGTTTGGCCTAAAATGTGTAAAAATCATCTATCTGTGCTTTCTTGAAAAGCCATAAGCTGTTTAGTTGCGTCCCACCGCCTCACTTAACTATTACACCAGCAGAACCCCCCTTATGACAACCCCAGCACTGCATAATATATTGAGATATAGTGGACCGAAATAAAAAATCTTTCCTTGAACCAAAAGCTAATGATTGTTTTGATAATCGATTAGCATACTTGCTAGTATTTACTTAAGTTAGTGTTTAGGACCAAGGCTGTTGCACAATATCTTAATCTTAAGGAATATAAGGAAGAGACCTCTTTCTGAGACCCCTCTAGCTGTGCAGTGTTTTAAGGGGCTAATCAAAGACCCTGCTAAAATGTGTTCAGTCTGAAGGGCATGGCTCTTCTCTTGTCTCTGTATTAAGTGTGATTTAAGGAAAATCAGAATGATAATTCAGCATTTCCAGTTCCACATAGAATGAAAGTCAAGTGGTGTTCAGAAGTGGACTTTAGATGTGACCTAAGAACTAAACCTCTTGGTCCCTTTGCTAAGTCAATATTGTGATTGATTAGCATTTGACGGTTTCTTGGCAGTAGCCTCCTACTGTAGGGTTTTGAAGTTTGACATATAATGGGTGGGAATCGTCTTCTACCTGTACTCTCTTGAAATGCCTTACACTGTTTAGTTGTGTTGCACCGCCACCTGACTTGAAAATTAGACTATCAGAGCCCCCTTAATGATAGCACCAACGATTTGGAGTGGTGGACCTTCTTGAAAAGTCTTAGCCAAGACCAAAAACTAATGATTGTTTTAATAATCGATTAGCATACTGACTATTATGTAATTAAATGACTAATAGTGTACCACCATGCAAATGTCAATAGATCTCGTGTAACTATTGATTATTTACAATTAAATTGTTTTTAAATCTTTCAGAATGACTCCACAGAGCTCAAAACTTTGAGTTGGTGACACATCAACACTCTCTCATGGCTAATTGCAGTGCTTTAATGGAAACAGTGAAACTTTCATGTTGGTCATTTTTAGTGGATTAAATTTTGATGCATTCTTAATTTTGAGACAAGATCAGTCCTGTAGACTTGTATGTAGTCTACAGGACTGCTTTTATGTGGGATGCAATGTCTGCATTATAACGTGCCTCTTTAATTGAACGCCTTTTGGTTTGCATTTGGGCCTTTGCTTTGGAGTTCCATTGAAATTAGATCACCCATGTCTACAGTGATGTCAAACAAAGGTCAGGTCATTGGAAGGAAGCTCAGCGGGTGCTAATCATTAAGAAACATGGTCTAAATTGGAGGAACCTTTCTTCTCTGGCCTTGGTGGTGAATCAGGCAGCTCCATGTTGTTGGATGGTGGAGAGCAGAGGGAAGTCTGTTTCAAGCTTGTTAGCTCTGAATATGAGGACTGTTCTCTCCTAACTCACAGTCTAGCCAGCAGACTGAAACAGGGGTTTGGTGTGTTTCGACTGTATGTGATTGCTGGCCAATTTCAGACCAATCTAACCTCAATTTAGGCTGGTTCATTGGTTTTTGACAGTTCTTTCTTCAAACGTTCTAAAGCAAACCAGTGTTCATGTTTGTTTTGGTATATTGAGGGTTTGTTACGTGAGCTGGATAGTTCTAGGCTGACCGCTGTGTAAGCAATCCAGGCACAGTACGAGCAGGTTCAGTTGTAGGGAGTGTACGCTTGGCTTCCAGCCCAGCTCAACTCCCAATACTGCTGTTGAGGATGAGGAATTTCCCCACTGATAACCCCAGAACACTTGGAGGAGGAGTGGGCTTGAGGCAGCCCTGCTGACTGGCCGTGTCTGTCTGCATGGTACACAGCTGACTGGGGAATTTACACTGACCTCTGAGTGACTGGGTACTTCACGTTATTAAATCACGAGTGACAGTGTTATTTTTATAAATGGACTGTCATGAATGTTTGTACTGGGAGCCAGTGAATGATATACAATATATGGACACAATATATGGACACAAGAATTGGAATGACATTGTATTTAAATACATAGACTTCAATATGGAGTCGGTTCCCCCTTTGCAGCTCTAGCATTTTCCACTCTTCTTGAAAGGCTTTCCACGATTTTGGAGTGTTTCTATTCCAGTTCATTCCAAAGGTGTTGGATGGGGTTGATTTCAGGGCTCTATGCAGGCAAGTCAAGTTCTTCTATACCAAACTCATCCAACCATGGAGCTTGCTTTGTGCACTGGGGTGCAGTCATGCTGGAATAGAAAAGTGTGTCCACAAAATTGGAAGCACGGTGATGTCCTAAATGTCTTGGTCTGGTGAAGCATTAAGATTAAAGAGGCTTAGCCCAAACCCTGAAAAACAGGTGTGTCCCAAAACTTTTGTCCATATAATATATGAGGAGTGTGGTTTCACACTTGTAGTTTCCCAGCTTAAATTTGGATGGATCCTGTCAGCATTAGTCATGCATGAAACATCAGTAAAGGCCACTTATGGTCTTATTATCTAAATTACTAATTTGTCAATTTCACGCACCTGAGGTTGCAGTGGACATCAGGTGCAAGGATGCACAATTTAGCATAAAGTCAAATCAGGCACAGAGTCCCGTCTGAATCTCTGGATTCCCTTGTGTCTCCAAAATTAAATGGGTGAAGAATAAAAAAAGAATATATAAATGTATTCTCAGTTATAGTACAGAAGTTTCTTAACTTATTCTGAAGTAATTTTGGACCATTATAACTGGTCAATTCGTCATGAGAGACAGGAGAGACAGGAGAACCCCCCCTCGCCCCATTTGTATACCAATTGTAAAGTGTCCAAATTGGCCCTTTAGCTATCTTGCTTCCCTGCTATTGATACTTACTGACTATAGACAGTTAGGAAGAGATCAAATAAACAAACATTACTCACTGAAGCCCTTTAAAGCTGTTTGCAAGCATCATATAAACATCCCCAGTGGCTCTCTAAAGGCCTCACCATGCTGGCTAGAAGTTTTGTATTGTTCTCTAAAACTCACTCTGCAAAGTGTTTTAATATACTTCTTTCTTAGCTCAACCAACAAAATAAAAATGCTTCTAATTTTATTTATTGCAGCACGAACACAGGATTGTAAGAGCTGTAACTGTGGAAAAGAGTTGTAGTATAAATACTTATTGTTCTTTGAGTATACAGCAGATTTAAAAACAAACATTTTCGGTGGCAAAAGTGGAGAATAATTTTATTATACACAATTTTTATTGTTTGTTATAGTTTTTGAATAGGGCTGTTAGTGCTGGTCATGATCGGACACAGTACATAATTCTGAGGTGAACTTGGGTCAGACTGGTCCTTTTTAAAAGTATCTTTTTGGCTTTGATTTAGAGTGGGCCTGGTTAGTTTTGCATCATTGCTTATCTTATTGAAATACGGTGTAAAGCTGGTTACTGTGATCAGCCACTTATTTGAATCAACAAGGGACGGAATAATTTCTATACAAATACTGCTTAAATAATTCACTTCTAGCAATCAGGTAGTCTGCTTTCAGGGTCCATTTTGGGACCTTTTACTACACGATTGTTTACCCATTACAATATACAAAGACCAGTTAGATGGCAATATGGGTAATCTACTTGAAAATCTTTCTGCTTAAAGTGACCGAATTCTGCTGGATAGATCACTATAACATCTGTAAATACATTTGATTTTTATGGTCTTGAAACTATTTTTTAAGTACTTCTCAAATCTATTCGGTGAAAAGCTCAGGAAGAATGAACATTCAGTGGGAAAATTTATCACAGCTTTTGTTTGAGTCTCCAGGTCCCATCGGCAGCCTGTGCAGATGTTTCAGAACCCCTCAGGTCCCTGCAGGCTCGTCAGACAGGGCTGATTCAAGCCACCGCTGGGATCGATTTCCTCCCAGAGGAAATGTAAACTCTTTTATGAGCAAAAGAAGTCTTTCCACTTACCAGGCCCAAATCTTCACATTCTTAATGAACGCTTAAAGCGAGTGTGTGATACTCTGGGTTAGATCATCATTAGAACGGGCACAAATCTGAAGTCCTGGACCATGGAAACTCCTGTTGGTGTTTGTGAACCAGCTAATATAAAACAGTAAACGCTGAAGTGGTGTTTCGGATGTTTTAGCATCCTCTCCTAAATGCCAGCTACTGGAATGCACTCAGATGTTTGCTTTGAGCTTCCTGAAACATTAGGCTGGGTTTTCTCAGCCCCACTCCTCAATATCCTCTGGCAGGATGTGTTTTCAACGCTGTTTCCTCCTTGAGGTTCCTTGATATCAAATAATATTCTAATATTATTTTTTGCATGACAACCCCAGTATTTAACATGTAAGCCAAGAGAAAATGTGACTTTGAACATCTATTATGACATGGGAAACCTTTCTTGCCTCTCTGGCTGTTTATTTTGCTCCTGTGAAGGTGTTTTTTGTTCTTTTTTATCCCCTCCATGTTGTACAGCTCTAAACTACATTTCCCCAGTTCAGTCCTCCTAAGAGGAAAGTGTATTAGTGAGTGTTACCGGACTTGGGGATATCCTGGTGATGGCTTCCAGCTGGTGCAGGATAACGGGGTTGAGGTGATTTGTCTGCTGTATGCTCTTTCTCTAAAAGCCCTCCCACAGAACAAGGAATTCATTTGTAACGCTGAGGCGAGGGCACTAAGAAGGCAGCATGGAAAGTGGCAGAAACTGTTTAGTACACTTGCTGCACACCAACAGGAACTTTTAATGACTTCAGATAAATAGACTTTAATATGGAGTTGGTCCCTCTTGGCAGCTATAATAGCTTCAACTCTTCTTGAAAGACTTTCCACAAGACTTTGGAGTTTGTGTGGGAGTTTGTGCCCATTTATTCTGTAGAGCGTTTAAGAGGTTCTTTGTTCAGGGTATTTTACCTTAAACCTCTATCAAAATGGTGAAATGCATAGCATAGTTTTCACAATGTGGGGTCTACATCCCTCCCTTTTGTGGCCTTGTTTTCACCAAGTTGTAATTCATTTTTTTTGAGTGAGATTCTGGGGCCGGGGCCGCTCTCGATGTCGTATCGTGCAGCCGGGTCCTACTCACTATCGTTCTTTCGGGGGTGCGGGGGCTGACGGGATTCTGCGCCGGCCCAAACGTGACCAGGACCG
>JBBPDB010041009.1:0-11395 GCA_037974465.1 Brachypetersius altus | reverse complement strand
GAGGATCGCCAGCGGGACACCAAGCCTAAACTGTGGGTCTAAGTGCACCTTGCCAGCCGAAGGCCTCCCTGGTGGTGGCACGGCATACATGGACACTGAGGGGTTCCTCAGTGAGGGGGACCAGGACGGCGTCCAGGGGTTCTCACCCGAGTCATCCGGGCTGGAGGGAAGCCAGCCCAGCCCAGGACTGTGGGGGAATGACGTGAGGGGTGAGCAGGGACTCTGTCCTTGTCGCCGCCGCCCCCTGCCCTCTCTCCCTCGTGTTTTTTCTTTGTTAGTGTTTTTTCTGTTTTGGGGCCTTGCCACTCCGGGGTTGTGGCTTTGAGGGGTGTACTGTCACGGCTCGGCCAGTGGCCGGTAGGGGCCACTGTTTTGGTTTTGTTTTGGGGGCTTTTATTTTGATTTTTGTCCATGTTTGTTTCTTGTATCTTTGTTCCAGCTGTCTCGTGTTTAGTTTTAGTGATGACGTTTGATGATTGTTTTTTTTGTCTGTGTCCTGTGTGTATTTAAGTTCCAGTGAGATGGACCTCAGTGTCGGTCCATCGCCTCATTTAATCTCTGTTTTCTGTGTATTGGCCATCGAGCCAGGTTTATGTTCTTGTTCCTGTTTTGCTTCAATAAAGAAAGCACGATCATGGATGCCTGCCTGCCCGCCTGCCTGCCTGCCTGCCTGTCTGTAATTTCAGGGGTAAATCACGGCAGTGGGTTAACCCCCGCTGTCGTGACATCTTTCTCTGTTGCTGGTGTCTTTTTCTCTGAAGAAGTATCCTTTATGAATTGTTCTCTATATAGAGACAGCATACAAGGGTCTATTGTAACCAGCATCACTAATTAACTGCTTTATAAACTTATAATGGAAGTGAAGATATACCATACTAAGTAACCTTTTTATCAATCTTTTATCATTCAAATAATTATCACTAGCAACAGTGGAGATTTTACTTGAAGTTTCAATACGTTTTGATTTAGAGGTTCTGAGTTATAGAATCTCATCCAAACTCTAACTAGGGATAGGAGGTGAGAGTTAAGCCTGTTGCTGGCAACTCCAGGTGCCTTGGGAGGCACATCCTTGACTTTGGCTGTACAGCGCTGCAGCAGGGCGACTGGGTGATGAGAGCTTCCCCTTGTGAGCACCACTCCTACGAGAGCTTCCCCATGTGTGCACTACATTTCTCCTCCCATTCACGTATCAAACAGGTTTCCCCCCACTCAGTTACGTCCCTGCTGAGAAGCATGTTGAAAACGCTTTGGTCATAGTTATTTGCCACACGAAATCAGTTGCTCTTTTAGGGACTCCAGCACCAGCTCTTAACTATCCATAGGTATGACAAGATAGTCATTCATGGTGAATCTAAAGACATTCATCTGCAGCAGCCAGAGGTTACTAAGAAAAGTGTCAAAGAGGTATGTAAATTAGCCCAGACTGTGTCTAATGCCATAATAGGCCCTGGCTTCATCTCAGTGAGGTGTTTCGTGAGGCCTACAGCAGACTTCAGGCACTGAATTGCTGGATGTCCATGTGGTGCTCTGAAAACCTTGTGGGTTTTATTGACATTTGGTCCATTGTGGGAGGGTGCAGCTCGCATTTCTTTCAGCAATGCCAGAAGCCTGTTAGCTAGCCTAGCTAAACCGACCATTTGCTAGCTGCCTTGAGTTGTCACTGAGGTCCCCATTCTGTGTCCCTGCTGTATTCACACTTTTGATTTAATCCAGAACCTGGTATTAATGTGGATACCACAGCTATTCCTCCACAGACCACAGTAATCTCATATCAATGCCTCATTATACAGTGCCACTATAAGTATCTATACCCCTTCACTTCTTCCAAATTAGGTTTCAGTGTAGTTTACTTTTACAAAATCTACACACCATGGTCCATCTCCAGGGAAGAATAGGTGAAAATCCACAAAAACAGGTGTGTCTAGGTTTACAAAGCCAGCTGTTCCAGCAGCACGGTGTGTTGTCACCATCATACTTTACTGGTTTCATGTTTGATTTCTCTTGTATATGCCTCTTTGTTTCTCTTAGCTGTTTTAGGAGAACCTCTGACTTTGTAGCAGAAAGAAGTTGTCCTCTTTGATATTTATCAGGAGAACTTTGATTTATGTCTATCTGTCTGTCATGTTTCTCAATAGCAACCAGAGCGACTGAAGTGCCCTATGGCTGGGCTTACACCTCGTAGCTCCTGGTGTATCCTCAGGCTCCTGGATTGGAGTATAACCTGCACCAGGACCAAGGCCTTCCAGAATCTGGTGGCAAACTGAGACACTCTGTCCCGAGACAATGTCCTTGGGTCTGCCCCAGTGGATAATATCTTCCAGTTGCCAATGGAGTGGTGAAATGAAGATATTATATGGCACGACAGGCACAGGGTCCACCCAGGGTCTTCAGCCTCATACTGGCAAAAGGGAGCATAAGCCTTGGTGTCCCCACGCAGTAAGTTGGAAGTTGTACTGTTCAAACATCAGCACCCACCAAGCCTGTCGAGGGTTGAGCTGTTTGGCCTGCTGGATTGTGATGAGATTTTGGTGATCCATCCAGACCGTAAATGGGTGACTGCCACACTGGAGCCACTGACGCCATTCTTCCAGTGTCCACTTGATGGACAGTAACTCGTGTTCCACTTCACCATAGCAATGCTGAGTGGGGTTGAATTTCCTGGAGAAGAAACGGCAGTGATGCTGTTTATGGTCTGGACCTCACTGGGAGAGGACAGTTCCTATGCCCATATCAGAGCGTCCACCTCTACAACAAATGGTTTGGTGGGATCTGGATGAAGTCATATGGGAGCCATGGTGAAGTGAGTCTTCACACACAGCATCCAGCCATTCACACACAGCATCCAGCTTCTGGGTGTGTTCTTATAGGAGGGCACAGGGTGGTCCCATGCCTGGTTGGAGTTCTATGGCGAGATCGTAGGGGCAATGAGGAGGCAGCCCTGAAGACCTCCTGGTCATGACCTGTTTGTAGCTTAATTGAATGTGAGTCTGTACATTTAGTATGTACATTTAATCTACTATTTACATATAACATCAGTGAATACTGAACTTATGAATGTATCTCTTGCTCATGCTCATTTTGATCTCAAGGTTCTGGCTTAGTCAGGCTTTCTGTAGTTCAGTTTTCCCATTAGATGAAGGGAGTGGTGCTGGGACATGGTAGGCACAGAGGATTCTAGTAAACCGGGATGCTGGTGCTGTTGTCCTACCACTCCTGATGTTCACTCTGGTTTGTTGATGGTGTAGGGGAGGTGTCGATGTCTCAGGGTGCTCTCATGTCTATTCTAGCCCTCGCCTGCCATAGCGAGGTATGCCAGAGTCCCAACTTGCACTCTTTACAATTATAAATTATACCCTGTTAACCTAGAACGAACTGTGTTTTCTGTTTTCTCAGAGAGGAACTGCTGCCAATTTGTCTAGCCCAACTGATCACTATCTGGGTTCCACATCACCACTTCATCCGGGATCTGCAATCGCTGAGATCTCTTGCCCAAGCGTCCTTGACTGATTCAACTGCTTTTGACTCCCCATGTGCTCCACCCCATCTAAGGTCAACTGCTGATCAAAAGCTCCAACAGAGATTGCTTTTTGTTGCTTGTTTCTTGTTGCTGTAGACTACCGACTCTTAAATACCTCCTCACTCAGACTTAAAAACGGCCTCTACTGACTCTTAATGTACTCTGTTAGCCATAGAGGGCAAATCTGTTCAACAGTAATTAAGTTTGAACACGTATCTCCATGGAGATGCTATTTCTCTCTCCGGGTTGACCACAGGTTAATGGGTCCCCGTTTGAGTCCTTGTTCTTCGTGAGATTTCTTCCTGCTTTAGGGAGTTCTTTCTTGCCTCTGTTGCCCTTGGCTTGCTCACTGGTGCTTTGGACCTTGATTGTGTAAAGCTGCTTTGTGACAGAATTTGTTGTAAAAAGCACTAGATTAATAAAATTCAATGTAACTAAATTGAAAACTCTATCTTGGAATATTTGTGTTATTATACAGAAAGAACACATGCCTCTCTTCTAAGTAATGTGGCTTCTGTCTCTTACAAAAATCGTATTTATGTAAGGTCTGGTATGGGATGTGAAGTGGAGTCCCAATCAGGATCTACTGAACAACCCACTCCAGATCACAACTCCAGGATTTCACACAAACAAAAGAGGCTGAGATCAGGATCACCTGAGTACTAGGCACAGGAAGTATAAGACCTTTCTGTTTTTGCAAACTGTGCAAAGAATACTAAGCCTTGCCTAGATACCAAGCCTTCTTTCCAGTGACCTGTTTCTGTTTCTTCGATTTCCCTTTTGATCGACTCACTTTGTTTGCTTTTTGGATTTCTGGTTTTTGACTTTTTGCTCTGACGGACTTTGTTTGTGAAATAAAACATAGGTATTCATTACAATTTATTAATGGAAAGGAAGCATTGTGTTAAATGTGGTGCCAGATATTCTAAAAAGACTTGTCTAAAACTGCCAGGTAGACACCTTCATGTAAACACGTACCATTTTCTTCAGTTATCCTCATTGATTGGCTTTATTATTATTTATATTTTAGCCTGATCACTCTGGGATCTTCTAATCTTATGTAAATGTTTCAGACATATCATAGAGCTGATACCATGCGTAGCAAACATGATTTTAGGAATACACAAAGAGTGTGGATTTCTTTTTGGCTGACTGATTATTTGCAAGATAACTTCCTGAACAACAACAGCTTCTCAGTGCTGCTTCACAAATCTGAATCTTTTAGCATACAAAAATAAATAAATGCATTGTGCTATATATAAAAAACTAGTCCCATGAGTTTTAAAATTCATATTGGTGAAAAAGAGAAACAAAGAGCAAAGGAAAATGAGAGCATGATAGAAATAACACATGCAGAATGTGATATGAATGTGAAGTGATGAAAACTTCCTCACTTCTCTGGGTATCACTCCTGTCTCCATGCTGTGGTCCATGTGGGCGTGAGAGTCTCCTGCCATCCTCAGCCTAAATTGCAAACCTGGATGAAGGCCAGAGACCTTTGATTAATTAAAATAGAACAGAACAAAACAGAATAGAATAGAATAGAACAGAACAGAACAGAACAGAATAGAATAGAATAGAATAGAATAGTAAAAACAACAAATGAGATCCTTATTTGCATACAGGTTATTGTGAGTTTATTGTCTCTGTCAGGACAATACCTGAGTGTAAAATATTGTTAATATTCATTTAAGTTCATTTAGAAAGATATTCATTTTGTTTTTTCACGTTTATTAGTTTATTGATCAAGAAAGTTTCACAGGACACAAAGGGCAGCTTGCATTTGCATGTTATGCAAAATACTTTGACAAAAATAGAAATACATAAGAAACATGCATTATGAATAAATCTCACTCAGACTTTACATACTGATCCAGTATTTATATGCTAAACGGTTCAGTGAAATTAATTCAAGCAATGATTGGCTGACATATTAACTGACAAAATAGATCATGTGTGTGCTTTTGAATAATTTAGATCAGAGGTTCCCAACCACCGGGCCGTGGAGTGGTATTGGTTCATAAGTCATTTGGTAGTGGGCCGCACAGAAAGACAGAATAAAAAAAAATTTTTTAATCTTTTATTTGGAAAAAAATGCTTCAGTAACATGATATGGTGCATCCAAAAATTAGCTCACAAGCTACCACAAATAGTTGTACCTGTACCAGTGAAAATATTGTTTTATCTGAAACTGGTCCGTGGCACAAAAAAGGCTGGGGTCGCTGATTTAGATGACCATGAGAACACGCAAATACAGAATAGTAGGTATAACAAACATTTATTTGTGTTATTAATTCAAGACCCATGGGACAAAATTGTTTCTTTATTGAACGCATTTAAACAGGCTAATCTGTTCCAGGAATCCAGCAGTCTCAGCTGTGCCTGACACACGTGTGCTCTATTTGCTCCCCAAAGACCCTTTGCATCAGGGCCATCACGCTACAAAACCTAGTTGCTGCCTGCTGTTTTGTGTGTCCTTCTGCATACTGAAAGCAGCTGTCTAGACTGACTGTTTCACCTGTCAAATTCATTCAGTTAAACTTTATTAAACCACAGTTAGTTCTGACTTTGCAATCAGATTGGCTGAGAGGTGTTTCTTTAAGTATCAATACGCTTTACCTGCTTGTAACCTAGTGTTCTACTTTCTAGCAGAAGCCTGTCAAAACAAGCTATGATGAATAACCATGCCAGTGTGTGACAGTGACAAAACATGAAGATGTTCCGTTTTCATTCTTGATGGTCTTTTTGATATGTTGTCACAGCCTTGCCACTGCCACCCCACTTCCAGTTGTCCGTGTCACCGGATTACTGAGCCGGGAGTTATGAGTGTCAGTTATGTTATTCTTCATACCTTTATCTATTTTTTAAGTAATTTAGTTATGGCTCTCATCTGTGTCTTATTTCTACCTTTTCTATTTAAAGCCAGCCTACCCGGAAGTGTTAACGTGTGTTTGTTTTCTGCAGCATGCACACTGACTCATCACTACGACCAAGCCAGACTGATCACAATTCAACCGATCACAATGGTTCAACCAATCAAGGTTCAGTTCAAGAATTAAGATTTTTTATTTTTTTGCCATTTGGGCATATGACTAACATTGAAATTATTGTACAGAGCTCTGTACAGTGTGCATGGACTGTTGGTGTTATGCACAAATGGCAAAGAAATATCTTGAATCGAATGTTGATTGGTTGAACCATTGTGATCGGTTGAATCTGTCACAGCTCGGCCAGTGGCCGGTAAGGGCCACTGTTTTGTTTTGGGGACGTTTATTTTGGTGTTTTGTGCATGTTTTGTTTCTTGTTTCACGTTTTCAGCTGTCCTGTGTTTAGTTCTAGTGATTGTGTTCAGTGATTGGTTTTCTGTCTGTGTCTGTGTGTATTTAAGTTCAGTTCATGCGGACCGTGGGCATCGGTCCATCATCCCACACATCTCAGTTCTGTTTTGTAAATGCATTGGCCATCGAGCTAGGTTTGTGTTGTTTTATGTTTGTAAATAAAGTAAACACAGAAATGGATGCCTGCCTGCCTGCCGTACTTGGGATAAATCACGGAAGCGGGTTAACCCCCGCAGCCGTGACACAATCAAGATACAGTTCAATACGAAGTTTTATACAAGTGTGCTACTATGGATATGAATTAACATTTCGACATTGGAGCGGTTCCAAAATTCAGCATAAGCTCTGAAGAAAAGTTAGTCATATGCACAAATAAAAATCTTGAATCTTGAACTGAATCTTGACTGGTTGAACCATTGTGATCAGCTGAAAATTGTTCAAAAGTACTCAAACACATTGGAAGAGAGAAAGAGAGAATGGTCAAGAGAACTCTAATCCTTTCATGCATGAATTATTAAATCACTGAGGTGGATTTTTTCCCCCATGTTTTTTTTACCCACAAACAAGACTTAAGACATGTGAAATGATTTTTTTTTTAATTATTTATTTTGATAAAGATACACAACTGTCCACTGTTGTCACGACCGGGAGGGCTAGCCCCTCTTGGACATGTGGTACCTCGAAGTGAGCAGGAACGGGCAGAAAGCCAGGAATCCATGCTGATACGTTTTTATTTACAAAAACAAAAGAAAACAGGCACGGGGGCCACTCGATACAGATACTAGAAGCAGGACTAGGAAACAACATGCAGGAAACTGAGGCGCTACTTAGGATGATTGGAACCGAACCGTGACAACTGTAGTTTTTTTGGTCAAAAACAGAAAATATTTGGTAAATGATCATATGGAAAAGATTTCATTTTAAAATCAGCTTAGATAAAAGTATTGTATAAAAGTATAAAAGTATGGTGTGGTTACTAGTAACTATTTCAATCATATTGCAATATAGCAAAAGTAAAAGATTAAAATGTTATGAGTGTAATGTCTTTATAATGGTTAAACTTCAACAATCAATTGCAAGAAACATACAATTTGTCACATTTTTACTAAATACATGAACAACATGTTAAAATGCCAACATTTGATTACAATGAAGTAAGAAGAGGGAAAAAAGTGGTAAATTTTTTTCTAAAGAGATTCTGCAAGATCGACAAATGTCTGAAAATTTTCATTTGATGAGTCGCAAGATGGTTTGATTTGGAGCTCAGCGAGTGTGGAAATGCCTGAAACAGGCCTGGCAGATGTACTTGGTTCTCTTCTGGCAAATCTCATCTCTGCAACGACTGACATTTTTCATCATGTCCATCAACAGCGGCCAGTGATGTCCGGGACCGTAATGGATCTCCCCTGGTGTATTCACAGTCACTTTTTTGGGGACAGGTGGTGAGGCATAGCTTGGCCTACCTCGGGAGTGCTTGTGTGACCCAACACTAACCAGTGTTGAAGCAACTGATGCTTTAAATTTGAGAAGATCCTTGTCCCTGCCATGCTTCTGACGGTAAAGCATCCATGCATTCACACAGGTGACAGCCAAAAAGTGGAAAAAAATCCACAAGTACCACCTCAGGTTTTTACGCCGACTTGCATATGTAGCCACACATTGATCCAAAAGATCTACACCTCCCATGCTGACATTGTAAACCTTGATGGCATGTGGATGCAGGATTTGGATGACTTTTTTCTCCTTCTTGGTCCACCTTTTGGCTACATCTTGTGGATACTTTCCTGCATATGTGGAGGCAACATGGATGATCCGCCTATCCAGCCACCAGGTCACAGTGATATTCCCTTCACTGGTCACCACTGAAGAGGCCCCTCTCCCTTCCTCAGTCAGTGTTTCTTTATTCTTCAGTTTAGCTTTAGCTCCCATGAGCCTGTTGGCTCTGCAGGTTCCTGTGGCCTCAATGCCTTGACTTTTTAGTTTCTCCAAAAGGGGGATGAAGCAGAAGAAATGATCAAAGAACACTTTGTGGTTCTTCCCTTTCCTGCCATGACAAGTTGCCCCACTCAACCCCTGCCTCCAGTAGCTCCCTGGTGTAGCTCAAACTGGTACATGTAACCAGTAGATGCCCCGGCTCAAACCCACACTTTGAAGCCCCAGGGCTTGGGTTTCGTGGTAATGTATTGTTTGGTGGTGTGCTTTCCCTTAAAGGGGATGATCTGTTCATCTATTGACTGAAACTCCTCCGGCTCCATGGCAGTCAAGAAGGTTGTGTGAAGGACATCCAGTACAGGGCAAATTTTGAAAGATCGGTCATCCCCAGCTTCATCATTCAGGCCTACGAAGTGCAGGTGCCGCATGATATCCTCAAAACGGTTCACAGTCATTGCATTAGCGATGCCATTTTGCCGCTACCCTGGGTTAGAGGACCAGTACATGCGAAGTCTTGGATACTTGATGTACAACATCATTAGATTTATTCCCAGGAAGACTTTCAGTTCTGGTTTTGTCCAACCAAAGTTTATCTTGCCTTTATACAATGCATACACATTTGATCGATAAACAATCTGTCATGGTTCGGCCAGTGGCCGTTTAGGGCCACTGCTTTTTTGTTAATGTTTCAAGTCTGTTTTTGCTCTGTTTTCCACTTGATTCTGGTATTTCTGTGATCACCCTGTATAACTGTCTCCTGTCTGTCCTGATCCTGTTTTTCAGACCATAAATACATAAAGCAATGGAAAAGCCCATGTGGACACACACACACACACCATGCAACTTATCACATTTATTACACATACATTGTAAAGTTCACTTAAGGGGAGACAATAAAGACAAAAAGCTGTTTCCCGTACCTGTCAATTTTGATAACTTTGCTTTCTATATTTTTATTCCATATCAGATAATTAGTGCAGAGAATTGTAAAATTGAAGCAGGGGTCACTGCTTCTGTTTTGTTTGGTTATGGGTTTCTGGGGACTTTTATTCTGATTCTCGGTTCTGTTTGGTGTCATGTGATTTGGTTTTCGGCTGTTTTGTGTTGTGTGCCTTAATGACAGGCTGTATTTAAGTTCTGTTTGGTCAACACCCAGGTTGTCGGTCAATCGCCTCATTTATGTATGTTTCTCCAAGTTCATGTTCTTGCAGCGGCCACTGCGCCAGGTTTTGTTTTTCAGTTTGTGTTTGCAACGAATAAAGAGTTTGAGCATGGCTTTCTGCCTTTCTGCCTCGTCCAAGTACATAAACAATTCTGATTAAACTTTGATAAAAGTATTCTTTAGTTCATACTTAATTAGAAAATATTTTTGTACCTGCATATTTCCTTTAGAATAAAAGGATCTGACAGATATCCCAGAGGCCACAGTGTCATGCCCACTGTTGTCCGACATTTCGGATTTATGATGCAATATCTCATGTTATGATCACTGATAAAGACAATCATTATACATGCAATACAGGGTGGATTTAGAAGACACCCCCCCTGGTGGTTTGGAGTATATATTGCAAACCTTGTGTTTTTAAATGGGGTTTGAATATGTGTCCACTGTAGTAGACGCCATGCATGAAAGAACTAATATGCCTGTCAGAGAGATAATCATGTGATGGACAAAAAGACAAAGCAAACATGAAGCAAAACACACTGCATGCTTATAAAACGGACTTGAAGACTCTATGGCTCAGATCAGTTATATAAAAAAGATTCTCACTCATAAATGACTTGGAAAGTTCAGGTTTGTTTCTTCATTATTTCTGTTTCTGTGCTTTCCCCTTCTTACCCCTTCTGACATCCTTACCTGTCTCTCTCTCCAACACACATTTCAAAGGGGACTCGCCCATCCTTTCTCCCTCTCCATATGTAACATAGGTGACTCAACCACAAAAAACATTTTTTAAATGAGCAATACTCAGCCCCTGATCAACCGATCAAAAACATATATACAACCACACTGCAGGCGATATTATCGGATGTTTTAATGTTGGAACAATGTTAATATTTCAAAAACTGTAGGAGGAGAAGTATCCTCACATTCAGCTATTATAAAAATAAAACCTAGATGCTTTTCCATGAGAAAATGTGAAATGTGACTGCATAGTTGCTATGGTAACTAGAGTTGTTGCTAGGTGTTTTTTATGGTGTTGCTAGTTTTAGTTAAACCACTAGTAACAGTCACACAGATCTTTTTGTCTGTCTTGGGACAAGTGTACTACTACAGATATGAATGGACATTTTGACGCTAGAACTTGGAGTGTGGTGCAGGAATTAATTTCTAAATTTGTTCATGTTTACCAAACAGAATTAAGTGAAAACACTAAACATCTTTTCTTTGTCCTTTGGCCTATTAAGTAAAGGTTTATGTGAATTACCATATTGCAAGTTTAAATTTTTATTGCATTTTTGGAAAGTGCCCCCAACTTTTTTAAAAATGGGTGTCACGGTCGGTGGCCGCTAGAGGCCACTGTTTTCTGTTTTTGCCTTTTGTTTCATGTTCTGTGCTCTTATTTTGACGTTCTGTTCTTGTGTCACGTGTCTCCTTTGTTTTCAC
>JBBPDB010040999.1:0-11395 GCA_037974465.1 Brachypetersius altus | reverse complement strand
AGGGAGCCAGTGGAGGTTCCTTAGTAAAGGTGTGGTGTGAGTGAACTTAGGAACGTTGAACACTAACCTGGCAGCTGTGTTCTGAATCAGTTGAAGTGGTTTGGTTACCTTCTGTGGAAGTCCAGCAACACCACCTAACACCAACATTCTCCTACAAACACCAACATTCTCCAACTAACAACAACATGTTCCTATAAACCCCCAAAATGCAATGGACATCAACATTCTGCAACTAACAACATTCTCCAACTAACACCAACGTCCTCCTTCAAACACCATCATCATTCTCCAACAAACACCATTATCAAACAGCATCTTTCTCCAAGATACACTACTATCTCCCAATTAATATTATCTTTCTGCAACAAACGCTGACATTCTCCAACAAACACCAATGGTTTCCCACAAACACCAACATCCTCCAACAAACACCAACATCCTCCAACAAACACTGACATTCTCCAACGAACACCAACATCCTCCAACAAACACTGACATTCTCCAACGAACAACAAAATTCTTCAACATACATCACACTTCTACAAACACCATCATTCTCCAACAAACACTACCCTTCTCCAATTAACGCCATCATTCTCCACCAAAAATGTCATTCTCTAGCAAATATAATTTTCTTACAAAAGCCATCAGTTCCCAATAAACACCAAACTGCTCCAACAAATGCCAGCATTCTCCAGCAAACAACATTATCAAACATAATTCTCCAATAAATTCATTTTCAACTGTATCCACTGAAACTGTACAACAAGCACCTCCATTATCCACAAAATATCTTCATTCTCCAGCAAAGGGATGTTGCTATGGCAATTTAAGAAGATGAGAAAAAAAAACAGATTCTGCTTAAACCCGTTTAAATACACAATAAATGCAGTAAAATACAGTTCATGCTGTGCAGTCATGTTTCGCTCTCCGCACTTTCTTACAGACATTTTGATCTGAAAGCTTATACATGTTCTTCAGTCCAGCTGGAGAACAATCCCAGGTGGCTCCTCATGAAGCTGCTTGAGAAAATGGCAAGAATGTGTGAAGCTCTTCAAGGGAGCAGCTCTAGAGAATCCCAAATAGAAGAGGCTTTGGACTCATTTATTGTTTATTTATTTGTGTAACTTTATTGTCTTTATGTTTTTTTAAAATGGAGTTAAAGAAGCAGCTGAGCTGAACGCCCCAGGTGGGCTTCGTATAAAGTGCAAATACCGCTGACAATTAAATGAATAGGCTTCAACCTATTCCTGCCCGACTCTACAGTTCTTCCATCTCCACCTTCCTGCTCCCTCATTTTCTATACTCTAATCGCCCTTCCATTCTCTCCATGCTCCCCCTCCCTCCATCCCTCGTTCCCTAATAACCTGCCGGCGAACTCCCTCCACTGATCCCAGCACCTCATCAGGGTTATTGAAGGCATGGTGATCTTTTAATTAAACACTCGTTAATGAGCTGTTAATGAACCAATTTCCAATCAAAACATGCCACTAATTGCCAATAGAGGAGAGGAAATGAAACAAAGAGATTAGCTCAGCGGTGCGGCGGCGCTGCGGAACGCATGAGGATAGAGGAAACCAAGGATGAAGCCCAGGAGAAAACAAACAAACAAACAAACAAAAACAAAAGTGAATAGAACTTTGAAATGATATTACATCAGAATCATATTGCTCAAGATTCAGTAGCAGTAATTTCAACCAATCAGCACTCATCAGCAGTGATGACAACCAATCAGCTGTCAGTAGCAGTCATGCCAACCAATCAGCTCTCAGTGGCAGTAATGCCAACCAATCAGCTCTCAGTGGCAGTAATGCTAACCAATCAGCTGTTAGTAGCAGTCATGCCAACCAATCAGCTCTCAGTGGCAGTAATGCCAACCAGTCAGCACACAGTAGCTGAAATGTTAGTGCCCTACTGCCCACAGATACACACACATGCACACACACACAATTTAAAAATCTATTGCTTATGTTGTCAGGACACAAGTGTGTGTGTGTTTTGTATACATATCCTCCTTTGAAAACCCCTCCCTTGTATCTGATAGAGACTGTGGTTCTTCTGTTGGTTCTCAATGTGTTTTCTCCTCTAGATCTTCATCAGGGGTCGGTTTCTGACCCCTACAGTGTCCCAGTGTCTCTCGTCCTGGTGAGAGACTCATTTGCATGTCACTGTTTTGTGCTCTCCTGATATGTCAAAACTCAGTGCCACAATTAACCAGTTAACACACACAGCATTGCACCCTGTTTATACTACAGCCTCACACACACACACACACACACACAAACACACACACACACACACACACACACACATTCACAGCTTTAGATCAATAACTCTCTCTCCAACTACAGCAAAATCCAACGGGGCCAAAACTTCAGTGTTTACTGTCCTGTTCAGTGGCAGAGAACCATTATCATTCAGCGCACACACACACACTCACACGCACGCACACACTCATACACACACACACACACACAGAGTTAAGAGGTGTCAGTCCATTAGCAGCAGGTAACCGAACGCTGAAGGATTCCTTGTGGGACGAGTTTGTGGTTGAAGTGAAACACATTCCGGGCCATTAGCACCTTCAGACACACACACACACACGCACACACACGCACACGCACACACACACACGCACATTTTCTCTCAGACTTTCCACTGACACAAACAGAGTTTCAGTCCTGATATCGAAGGGCTTTACAAAGAGAAAATAAACTTAAAAAATAAAAGTAAGTAATACGATCAACATAGTATGATAATAATTTAATCAAATCAGTTAACAGACCCCCCCCCACACACACACGTAGGCCTACTCCTGAAATAGGCCTGAATGATCTGATAAAAACTAGAGGGATTCGGGTCAAGAGAGACTTTTAAAACCATTTCAGAATGGAAATAAAGAGCATTAAAATGATGGAGGTATGAAAGAGAGAAAGAGAGAGGGAGAGAGATTTAGCTTATTTGCTAACACGCTCCCCCAAGGAAAGGTACATAAACATATCCAAAAAGAGAGATGAACAGAGAAGGAGAAGGAAAAGTGTGTGTGTGTGTGTGTGTGTGTGTGTGAGAGAGAGAGAGAGAAAGAAAGAGAGAGATTTAGCTTATGTGCTAACACACTCCCCCAAGGAAAGGTAAATAAACATACCCAAAAAGAGAGATGAACAGAGAAAGAGAAGGAAAAGTGTGTGTGTGTGTGTGTGTGTGTGTGTGTGTGTGTGTGTGTGAGAGAGAGAGAGAGAGAGAAAGAAAGAGAGAAAGAGAGAGACAGAGTGAGAAGGAGAGAGAGTGAAATGGAAGTGAGAGATGGGAGAGAGAAAGAGAGAACAAGTGTGAGAGAGAACATTGCTCTTTTATTCAGTGTTCCGCTTTTATTTCACTCTGTCATTATTTGTTTAGTTGGTTTAAAAAACAAGATGAACTGAGGTGAACTGGTGAAAGATGGAGAGAGATGGAAAGAATTAAATGGAAATCAAAATGTGTTTACAGGCTCTCAGCTGAACCTCAGTCCACCCACAATGTTCACATCTAACTTCTGATCTCACCAACCAGAACCACCCAATACCAGAACCACTAAACACCACGACCACTAAACACCAGAACCACTAAACACCAGAACCACCCAACACCACAACCACTAAACACCAGAACCACTAAACACCACAACTACTAAACACCAGAACCACCCAACACCAGAACCACTAAACACCAGAACCACCCAACACCAGAACCACTAAACACCACAACTACTAAACACCAGAACCACTAAACACCAGAACCACTAAACACCACAACCACTAAACACCACAACCATCCAACACCAGAACCACTAAGCACCACAACCACTAAACACCACAACCAATAAACACTTAGGAGATCCAACTTGATCCTACACAGTCCTACAGTTTCACTTAAATATACGTACCGACGGATGCATGGATGGATAAATGGAAAAAACAGATGGATGGATCAACTAACTACACACTATATGACTTACATTTCAGTGTTTATAGGTAACACATAAACACAACTGACTATAGTATTGAGCGAAAGGTTTTGGTCTCTGTCATATTTTACTTTCAAAAATGCAAAAAACAGTTCTCCAGGCTTCCTGGAGGACACTTAGAGTCTCTCAGTCCTGTTTCAAAGGAATATTTTTTGTTTGTTAAGACACAGTGACCTACATATGAACCATTTAAGCAGAGCAAAACACATTTAACATAAGGCCTGAAACAGTGAAGAAGCAGGTGCAGATGATTCCAGATGATCAGGCGGTGATCAGTATACTGGTGCTGCTGAATGCTCAGTGGTTGGAACAAATTTATCTAGGACTTTAAATTTTTAGGCACTTCGCAGGCTGTTACAGTAAAAGATTTATTCCTATTTCTTTCATTTAATCTGCTCAGTATGCCAAAGAAAAGACTCTTTGAAAGACAGAAAATAGTATTTTTATATAAACAAGGTAACAAGACCATTCAAAATGTGTTCTCTCTTTGTATGGATCTATATATACTTACACACACACACACACACACACACACACACACACACACACAGACACACACACACACACACACATATATATATGTAAATGTATGTCTGTGTGTGTGTGTGTGTGTGTGTGTGTGTGTGACCGGGTCACTTTTCTCTCAGTCTACATCAGTTCATTCATTTATTCTCTGTCAAAATACCCTCCAGTTGTATGAGTCTGTGTATTCCAGCGTGGGCGATTCTCTTTGAGTAAAAAAGACGAGCCCTGTTCGCTCTGTTCTTTACTCTCTGGCTCGTAAGCGATGGGGTGTGGGGGGGTGTGGGGGCACGTCCCATATTCACAAAAATATGGTAAAAACCTACAGAACCTAAACGGTGATTCAGTGCTTGGGACTGTAGTGTCAACTAAATCAGGAAATCTAGTCATTTAGCACTTATTTATTTATTTATTTGTTTGTTTGTTTGTTTTAATGGTTGAGGATTTTGTTGCCTCGGATGATGACATATCACAAGCCTATTTTAAGGCACACAGATCCAACTTAGAAGGTGCCGTAGTTACGTTCTAGAGCCATGTTATTCATATTTTCTGTTCCACCTTAAATTCCGTGCCTGGCACTGTAGCGTGGATTAAATGCAGTAGGAAATGCACTTTGAAATTATTATTAATTGATGTATTTATTTAGTGTGGGGCAGTTAGGGAGTGTGGTGGTTGTGGAGTAGCAGGGTGGGGCAGTAGCAGGGTGCAGGGGCAGTAGCGGGGTGCAGAGGTGGTTGTAGGGGTCTGAACCCAACAGTAGGGTTGGGGGGTGCAGGGTCAGTGAAGAGGGTGCAAGTGTGGTGGGGGTACATGGAACGTAGCGGGGATGCAGGGCGGTTGGGGGGATGCAGTGGCAGTTGGGCGGGGGGCTGGTATAACAGATAACTTCGACTTTAAGTGGAACTTTCACTTCAAATTCCGTTCAGCCTCTCAGAGACGCGGTGATTAAGGGCCGGTTGAACCGGAGCAGCACAGCCGAGTGTGAGGGAGCAATTTAGCTCAGCCACAGGCTGCAGACTGACCCAGAAAAGTTTCTCCACCACTCTGTCCTTTCTCTCTCTCTCTCTTTTTCTCTCCTTTACTCTCGCCCTTGCTTTCTCTTTCTCTCTGTTACTCTCTCTGTCTCTCCCTCTCTGGATTTGTAGCAGATTTAAAGTGAGAGTTCCTGAACAATGAAATGGTTTAGCTGCAAACAAAACTATTCATCAGTCTTCCATCAGTCCGTTCATCCATATATCCTTCTATATCTCATCCATGCATTCACTAGTTCTTCTATCCAACTGTGCATTCATTCACCTGTCCATCTATTTATTCACCCACTAGTTCAACCATCCATCTATTCATGGATGGACGGATGAATAGATGGATGAACTGGTGGATGCACAATAATCCATCCATCCATCCATCTGTGCATCCACTGGTTCCTCTATCTAACCATGCATCTAAGAGTTTATCCATCCATTCATGCATCAGTTAGTTTATCCACCACTTCATTAACTTATGCATCCATCTATCCATGTTTCCACCAGTTCTGGCCATGCATCTTCTAGTTCATCCGTCTGTTTGCACATTACAGACAGAAGTTTGGCCCCACTTCAGAAAAATAAACATATTTTGTACTCAGAAGCATTAGAAATATTAAAACAACAGTAACTGGCTGGTTTTGAAGTGTGTTGTTACACTATACAAATAAGTGCAATGTAATGAATGTGAAAGCTTGTGTACGAGTTTCGCGTTCACCACATTCTTTTCAGTACTTTTCAGAAACAACCTGTGCCCAAACCCACCCAGCACCTTTTCAAGCAGCAAACCATTCTGTTCTTGGAGCTCCTTTGGAATTTGTGTGTCCAGCTTGTCCCTGCAGCTCAGTGGGAGAAAGATCTGGAGACTGGGGAGGCCAAGACATCATCCTCTACACTTCTGCTTTTCTTTGGACTGGATGTAACTTTGGCACAAAAAGAAGTCTGGAATCATTACCCTTCCATCCATTCATCACATCCTTCCATCCATTATTGCAGTTTCCTGCTTGATCTTCTCAAAGAACAAAAATGTTGCTTTATCTGTGTAATAATTTTGGATTTTTTAGTCTGTTTTGATGTAAAACTCAAGAAATGCTAAAATTATGCACTTATTCTAATGCTGCAGGTTTGCTTTAAAAGTGACGACTCACTGTTTTTGTTGTGAAGTCTTCTTATTCAAATTTTCCATTCCACCTTAAATGGTGCAGCAGTTTTAATCTAGTGACTGAGGCCGAATTCTAATTAGCATTTTCCATTCCAACCTAACTGGTGCAGCAGTTACATTCTGGTAAGTGTTGCAATATTTAAGGTGGGGCAGTTGACCTCCATCACCAAAATGTTACAATTTAAGGTGGAACAGAAGATTTAGAATCATTCACCAGAATGTAACTGTTGCACCCTTTATAGCTGCTTGGTGTCCTTGTTGGTGTAAAACCGTGCTAAATGAAAATGATGGTTTTCTGATGCTGTTCCGCATGGCGACGGTTTGGTTGGTGGCGACGGTTCATTGTTTTTGTAGAAGCTCAAAGAATGATTGAGTGAAATGTATAGATTTTTCAAAAGATAGTGGGGACAAAATGGATCACGACAGAGAGTGGCGGGACAAGTCCCCGGCGCGAGCGACGTGTTGTTTGTGATGCAGAGCAGGGAGAGGTGCTTATCCGTCACAGCAAAAATGCATTTGTTATCTTCTGTTTATCCATCAAATGGGCTGTTTTTATTTTTTTCCAATCACTTTCTCTCTTCTGGCTCCTTCTCAAAAGAACCTCGTGTCTTGTGTTGCTGCAGCAGCCGGTTCAGAACTGGCCATCTGTTCCGGCTGCAGTCCGGATTTGATTCAGGGCTTTTAGTTTTTTCTTTACTTTTAGTTTTTTTTTTTTCCTACTTTGTAACTCCTGCTTTTTTCTTTGCGATTGAGCTTCTGTGATTCGCCTCCAAATCCAAACCCCACTGGCAAGATGTTCCACTTCCTCCACGTCCACTTTCATTCGCTCACCTCTGAACTTCAGTGCCGCAGGAGAACGAAGCTCATGAAGCTTTTTTTCCCACTAAAATATGCCACGTTCTGGGATGTGATTAATTATGATCTTCTAGTGCTCTTAAAGCAATGGTTCAGTCGATCACTCGACTTTCACCACCAGTGAGATGTGTTTGCACTTTAGCTTTAGTGCTGGAGCTACACGGCTATTGTAGCTAACAAGCAATGGAAGATTATACCCCTCCAATTAGCACCGTGCCTAATTCATACACGCATCTCAGTTGTGTTTGGGAAGTGAATTCATTCCATTCCTTTCCCCTTTTAATGATGCAACAGTTACATTTGAATGGATTAGGCCCAATTCTTATTTACAATTACCATTCCACCTTTAATAACACAGCAACTGCATTCAGTTACCTCACTGTTGCATACCGCTGTACAATTCAAGATGGGACAAAAAAATCCGATTAAGACATGCTGTGATCTTCTAATGCTCTTAATGTCAATTGATCAAATAAATTCACTCGATTTTTATCTGCAGTATTCTCAATCAGATGTGTTGGTGTGACACTAGTCACAGTTGTGTTACTTATTCATGTATTCTCAGATAAGAAGAGGACCTCCTTCACCAGAATGATCTTCTATTTCTCTTAAAGCAACAGTTAAACTGGAGAAAAATTCCCTCAGTTTTCATCTCCTATGTTCTCAGTCAGATGTGATTCACCTTAAATGGTGCAACAGTTACACTCTGGTGTTTGAGGCTAGCTTCTCATTTGGCCTTTCCACTGAACCCTAAAAGGTACAGCAGTGTCACGGCTTTGTCATCTCTGCCCGCCTCCAGTGGTCCTTATCACTGGATTACTGAGTCTGGGTTTGCTTTTTGCTTTTTTCACATTGTTGGTCTCGGTTTGAGTCAATATACTTTACATCTGTGTTTTGTTTCCTTTATGTGTTTATTTAGCCGGTCTACTCTTTGGTTAGCTTGTTTATGTTCCTAGTTACAATGTTTCTTTAGATCAGATTAGTCACACCCCTCACCTGCTACCTCTTCTCTGCCATCCTTATTTATAGCCAGCCTACCCAGAAGTCTTTGCCGGTTCACCATCATTCTGACCCGTGTTTCTTTTCACAGAGCACATGCTGACTCACTGCCATGACCAGGCCAGGCTCGCGTTTCGTTCTCTCTGCTCTGGTTCGGCGATCTCCCTCGTGACGGACTGGTTCTGTTCATATTGTGGTTTGACTGAGAGTGAGACTATTTTGCCCAGTGACTGTGTTTTTACAGCTCTCAGGCTGCTCACTTTGTAACGAACCTGCGCTTGAGCTTCTGTAACAAAGCCGCATAAATTAAACTGTATCGATCCGCCCAATGAATTCCTGCATCTGTGTCTCAGTGTTTCCCGCAACAGTGTTGCGTGCAGCCATGACAAGTTAAAGTGGGATTTAAATAAAAATGGAACCGCCTCAAGCATTTAAGGTGAAATGGATTTTTTATGACACTGTAATCATTGTAAATGTTTATAGGTATAAATGGGATAACGGTATAATTGCAAATCTAATTTTTCATTGAACTTCGCTTTAACCTTCTCTTGTCTTGGAGAAAGTCTTGGTGGTAAGATGCTTCACCTGTCTGAATGCGGGCTGCTGGACCCACACTCTGATTTACCTCTGGTTGTGGAAAGGACACGGGACAGGCAGGCATGCTGGTTCTGGGGTTTATTCACCAAAACAGAAACGAAACAGAAACAGGCCATACAAAACAGGGTCTAGGAATACACAAAAGGCAAGGCTTACACAAGGCATATGTGAGGCGATGGAGACACGAGGAACAGACAACAGAGGCAGGACTAAATACAAAGGACAATCAACCTAAGAACTGACACAGCTGGGGAACACAGACAGGAAACAGGGGGGAACCAAAAACACGTGACACACAGCAACAAAAGGCAAACTTTGTTTTGTCTAAACAAAACACGGTGGCCATCCATGGCCCTCAGCCGTGACATCACCACAAGAACCAACAAACCAGAACCAAAGCCAGATCTCTAGCACATACGGATCAGAACTTGTCCCCACCAGTTTTATCCCCAGATCTATTCCAGATGCAGTTAGAATTGGGCATTTAGTGCAATTAGATTTTTGCTTTGTTCAGCATTTCTGAGGTAATTTATGAGCCGTAAGTTTGTGCGGTTGTGTTTTACCCTAAGAAATGGGCTTGAGTATTAATTTCACCCACCATAACTCAGCAGAGTCTCTAAGGCGGTGTGATATTGAGCATTTTGGATTCCTCTACTGTTTTAAAAAACATCACACGAATACAATACCATGCAAAAGTCTTGAGCCACCCCACATTTCTTTATAGTTTGCTTTGAATTACCTTGTTGGTGCAAAATACCAATAAGTCTTATCTTTGGTATACTGAGTAGATTAAATGAAATAAATGTTTTACTGTGACACTGTTTACTGTTCCTACCGCTCAGCATTCAGCACCACGGCATGATCATCTGGAATTATCTGCGCCTGTTTCATCACTGGTTTAGGCCAGTGAATATATATATACCCCTGTATATACAATAAACCCCTAGTTTTACGCGGATCAGGTGGAAATCCCCACAACTGCAAATATCCTCCACCATTTTTTGCTATTTTGTTGCAGGCTATAGCCAACCTAGAAGCACTTTTTTGAAATCCACACCACGTTTGAGCCCCCATGCTCCAAGTCCAATTTCTCCACGGTGCTCTTTCCAAAGAGCTCTCATTTGTATTTTTAGGGTAGATCAAAAGTTATTCCCTGAAAACTGTTCACCTCACCGCAGTGTCCCAATATTTTTGTCCTATGACTTTCCGAGCATATCTCGGCAGGGAATTTAAATTGAAAGAGGTGAACACGGGTTTACCTTTACATTTTCTTTAAGGGTAATGCATTAAACTGAGTTTAAAATGAAATTAAAGTGTTCTTGGGGGCATATTTAGGCTTTACACTACAACAATAGGAATTATTAGGCATTTTTGTTAACCAAAACTTAACAACATGGTTTTTCACTATATGCAGGTGCTCTTGGAACATAACCCCCGTGAAGATCACTGCAGGGCAATGATTGAAATTTTGAATTATGATTAATCACATGATTTTCTGCGATCACATTGTCATTCGCAAAATTAAATAATGAATTCAAAAATACTGTATAGCGCACTTTTATTTTTAAAGTACTGCTATATAAACAAAAGTGCAATAACATTTGGTTTGCAAACACCTTAAACAAATAAGGACCTTTTTAACAACAGTGCTCCCTTTAACATAGTTACACAGCTGCAGTTCAAATATTTATGTATTTGATGCATTAATGTATTTGATGCAGGGCTGCAGGGCATTTATGTTTTATCTAGTTTGTTATAGAAAAACAAGTCCAGAGCATGAGAGTGCAGAACCATTATAGCAGCTGAAAGGGGAATCAACTCCATAGGAAAGTCTATGCATCTGAATGCAGTGTCATTACAGACTATGTTGGTGTAATGGTCAGGTGTTCCAATACTTTTTTTTCATATAATACAGACAACAGTAATGGGATGCCTGACTGCCAAACTGACTGGAAGTCTCCTTACAGTGCAAATCGATAATACATACTGTAAAAATGAACCCAAGAGTTTCTTAAGTAAAAGAAATGGGATATTCTTCAGTGGCAAAGTCAATCACCTGAAAAAAACACACGACTAGTCCACTTCTCTCAGGGGGCGTCGACTTGTGCATCTATATACACTCACCTAAATGATTATTAGGAACACCATACTAATACAATGTTTGACCCCCTTTCGCCTTCAGAACTGCCTTAATTCTACGTGGCATTGATTCAACAAGGTGCTGAAAGCATTCTT
>JBBPDB010040990.1:0-11395 GCA_037974465.1 Brachypetersius altus | reverse complement strand
CAGAGCAGTGAAACCAAGTAGCTGATGTTAATGTTAATGGGCACAAATGATTCCCTGACAGAATCTGTAAAGCAAAAATAAGGTAAAACTACACAAATTTGCTACTTTCTAGGAGAAACAATTGGTTATTTCTGTTCTCAGAGGTCTCTGACTTATCTAGTTATGCTTTATTCCCACCTTTTTTGGGGGTCTCTCTTGTTTTTGTACGGATTCTTTTCTTATCAGAAAAACAAGAGCACTGGGTCATGTCCAGGCATCATCGAAAACAGGGGTGGAGCTTAAACTGCACATATCAAGCACATACAGCTCGAACTCAGAAACACTGACTGGCTGTTGTTCACAGGCACATACCCTAAGGGGGTTGTAGGCAAACAAAATCCAAAGACTGTCCGATTGGCACAATATTATGTGCTGTCCTGGCTTAGGTTGCTTGATGCTGAAACTGTAATCGCAAAAACACGGCCGACATTGACCTAGAATATCACTGCTTTTCATTTCCATTTTTGCTGTTTTTCCTATATATTTTGAGAAGCTGCTGTTTACACTGTGCAAATGTTTAATAAAGAACGAACCAAGAGAAATACAGAATATCTTTCAACTTTCATGGACAGTTCAGAAAGTTGGTTTTGACATACATGCGCAATTCTCAGATCTCTCCGTTCAGCTGTATGTGCGTGTCCCTCACAGAGTCCTGTACAATCAACGAGAGATGCGCTTTTTCCACCATCAGCAGGATCAAACTTCTCTAAGTTGCTCAAACTGAGGGGCTTCTAATGCGATATTTACCTCGAAGGTTGTGCGTGTTACAAAAGATTTACGACTGTTTTATTTCTTTCCCATAACGACCTTGGCTGAATCGAGTTATCTCGGTCCAGGAGCACATTCTTTCGGACTCCTAAACAGATGTGTGCAGCCTGGCATTAGGAGGTGTCATGATGAGCTTCTCTGCTGGACATTCAGAAAGCACTTCTAAAGCTCATGATTACCCAGCTTTTAATCAATTCTATGCTGTTTCCTGCTTGGTCCATAAAAGGTGTTTTTAGTGGGTCTTCCTCCGGTAATAAACTCTCTGTTAAGGCTCTTCGAGGCTTGGACGCCTAGAGAGTGTTGCTCAGCCATATGCTGCCCATATGTGAAAGAGCAGAACCCTGGAAATCTGCACTGAGGTAAAGTCCTAAGAGATGTTTCCAAAGGCTTGGATGCCAGGCTGTAAAACTCTTTTTATCATTTTGTCCCTAGGTGGGTAGGGTAGTCTTTCTGGCAGAAATTCTCTGGATTCTTCTGCTTTACCTTCAAGTGGAAGCTGGAAATTATGATCTGTCAGAATCCTTGGTTGGAAAATGTACGAAGGTATGGTCAGTCACTGTTGCGGCCACGATACCTTTCCTCATGGGTGTCATTTAAACAGCCCTGATAGCCGAAAGGCGGGTTAACTTTGTTTGTTTCGGTGGTAATGGTGGAAGCAGAACAATATAAGCTACTCCTGGGTGGAGAGAGGTAATTTCCTTATCAGATCTGAGCTGCATCAACCTGAATGGGAAGGAAGGATAAAAAAGCCAAGTTTTTTATCCTTTATGCAAAAGCCAAAAAGAACAGTGGCAAAAGATGAGCCACACTTCTTAAAGCACAAATAAATGGTTGTAGGCATTTTTGTTAAACCGGGAGCAACCTTTTGACCTTCCAGCACCACAACCCTCTCCCAAAAATATGTAATATAAGGTGTGCATGCTTAGTTCTACCCAGTGGGTTTAGTCAAGAAAAGTAAAAGAGACAAAACAAGAGATTCATTTAGAGGTCTTGGGTGGGCGCCCTGTTGAAAAGTCTAATCATGAGGACTGTAATTATTCACACGATTTTATAGATTTCTGAACGGTGTACCCCAGCCATTTTCCAATAAGAACTATTAGGCTCAGACACACATGTATGTATATCTATGGCTTAAAACCTTATCAAAACCTGATTGAATGAGTTAAGACCCATTTTTCAATCTGAAGACACAAAAGGTGATGTGTATGATGTAGATTAAACCGCATGGAACAGTGCATGAGCAATAAAACCTTAGGAAAAGATTACACAGGGCATATGTCTAGAATGTGTAGATGAAAGTCATTGTGTGTTAAATCTCTGCATTTACTGTCAAAAATGAAATTCAATCAACTGAAAAAGCCACAAAAACCACAAGATGACACACAAAATACCGCGTTAAAATAAAATAGAATAATAAATACCTGGGAAAGTCTAATCACTCACACACATAAATGTTTGGTTATGTATTTATTGCCTAATATTCCTAGTATGTTTATGTAAAGAGAAGTGCGTACCCAGCCTGACCAGATTTACGACATACATTACTATATAGTATTACATGTCATCCTGCATGAAGTAATTGTATATCTCCTTCTTCACTTTAAACTTTGCTTCTACAAAGAACTTCCTCTCAGCTCCCTGGAGATTTGAAGAAAAAAGAGAAAAATGCGTGCTGGTTAATTGCTGTCCTTTCTCCGGATCCTAGAAATGCATTGTTGTGCAACAAACAATTTCCTAAATTCACTTGGGCTTTGGCTGCCATCACTTGCTGTACTTTTGTCGAGGCATGGTCTTAATTGAGAGGAACGGTTATCAGATCAGTTCTGGCCCAAATAAATCATCAAAAAAACGACAAAAAGGGATGTTTCTTTTTTAATGATGTCCTTAAACATCAGGCAACTTTAGTTTCCTGCTGGATTTTTACAAAATGTAACGTATTGGAGGCCTTTGTTTTTGTGACAATAACAACAGGCCGGAGACAAAAACTCACGAGTTATTATGTCAGATATGCATCCAGAAAGAGGAATGATAAAGGAGGACCGCTAATAAGACAGCACGAGTACTTGGGTGGGGACATCCTCGGGTGGAGATGTTCTCTTATCTGGAAAGATAGCTGTGTGGCACTTAGGTCGGTATGTTTCAATCCACACTTTTTTTAGGAGAGGATGAAAGATTAGCGGGCTGTTAGCGGCACTGCCTTCCAGGTCTTTCATCAGTAATACCGATACATTTTAATGACTAATTAAAAACTTCCCAAAAAGCACCTAAGGGTAGGGATAACTTCCACTCTGCATTGGTTTACGCTACAGTTATTGTAGTTTTGTAGCACTTAAATCTCTTAAAGGGTCCCATTTGGAAAACCAAAACTTTGGAAATCTGGTTGAGTTTCAAAATGGTCCATATATTGCAAGATAGCTGAGAAAAAAACGCTCATTTTGAATTGATTTAACTTATAATGTATTCACGTAGTCACCAATTCAGTACAGTTAAGCCGGTCCATTCACACGGAAGCTTTAAAGAGTTTTTACTGCGGACAGTCTATCACAGTTCTCAAATGTGAGGAAAATTACTAAAATGTGCCGTACCTGACTATCAGTGAGCAAACATCACAGTCTTCCACATCAAAAACAAGAGGATAAATGTCATTTTACTTGGTGGCCTGCTTTTTAAATGGGACACAATAAGCTAGAAGGGAGTCTGTTAGAATAGAGGTTAGTTTAGTAGTGAGCAGTATAACAGTTTGACAGCTGAAATTCTACCCAAGGTGTGAGTTTTGTCATAACCTTTATACAAGAATGCCGCAGATGATGTGACACAAATGCAAAAGATGCTAAGGTTTGCCCATTTAGTACAGCCTCCTGCTTGTACTGAGACACCTGACTATTACACTAACAGGGACTTTAATGACACTGCATTTAAAAACATAAGACTTTAATATGGAGTTGGTCGCTCTTTGCAGCTGTAACAGCTTCCACTCTTCTTGGAAGGCTTTCCACATGATTTTGGAGTTTCTGTGGGAATTTGTGTCCATTCACTCTGTTGAGCATTTATGAGGTCAGACACTGATGTTGGATGAGAAGGTCTGGATCACAATCTTCGTTCCAGTTCATCCCAAAGGTGTTGGATGGGGTCGAGGTCAGGGCTCTGTGTGAACCAGTCTAGTTCTTCCACACCAAACTCATTCAGCCATGTCTTTATGGAGCTAGCTTTGTGCACTGGGACACAGTCATGCTGGAATAGAAAAGGTTCTTCCCCAAACTGTGTCCACAAAGTTGGAAGAATGCCATTGTCCAAAATGTCTTGGTCTGCTGAAGTGTTAAGATTGTCCTTCACTGGAAGTAATTCATTAACACAGGTCAACAGGTCAAAATCATCAAAGTTACGTTTATGTGGGTTTTGTGGTGTTTTTCAGGCTGATTTCAAATCTGTGTGTAGTTTTTCTGCACGTTGTTGTGATGAAGCTAGTTCTATACTGCATGGTAGTTGGTATAATGATCATATAATAAATATATGATATATATACTGAGCGGTTTTGAAGAAACAGAGGTCGCTGACTGACACTGATCATTATATCTATGCAACAGTGTGGCCTGTCTGACTTCACACTGAAAATACTGAAACAGTTCTTGATCGGTGCCTGTGGTTTAACAAAAAACACATGCAAGTCTATTGCAAATCTAATATTACTCATAATTCAAAAAGTTGATGTGACAGCAGATCTAAAATCTGCATGAAAAACTAGTTTAGTAAAGTATGTTGTGGTTTCTGATGATTAAAATTGTTTTTGTGTGTAGGTTAAGGGGTCCCAATACTTTTGTCCATGTTGTCTTAAAGTCCAATAAAAATTGCAGTCAGAGATCCGCTGTGGTTGAAGAGCTGGGTAATAGAGAGTAGAAAGAACTGACTCTTGAATTTAGAAGCTTGTTTCTCAGCGCCTGCAGGGCACGCTCTCTCAGTCTCAGGGCCTGGTCCTTAAAACAAACTATAAAGCAAGGACTCAAGCACTAAATTACAACTGTGTATGAGTTGTCTACGTAAGCACGGCTGTCTTGGATGCACAGATGAGACAAATGACTTACAAAATTTGAGTGTTTAATAATATTCGGGTGCACTTTTGCCAGGCCAAGAGAAATTGTTGCATGCTTACACAGGGTTAGAAAGTAATATCGATTTTAATATCGGATTTTACTGATATAACATTTCCTTCTGTAGTTAAATATGGTTTAAAGATGACTGTTAACATTCAAAAGTATGTTTCTAAAACACTTCCATTTACATATTTTTTAACGTTAATTTACTGAAAAGAACCAGTAATACTTCAGGCAATATGAAATAGGCTAAAATGTCTGAATAGGATAAAATGTAGGAAAAAAATCCAGATAGTAAAGCCATTTCAAACCCGGCCAAACAAATGGACGAAACCATTTATTTTCTCATACTTTTTTGCAAATTATATCATAAGCAGACAAATATAGTCAAATATGATCGTTTTCATTAGTCACTTTCGTAATTTTTCATTATGCTTTGCCAGTTTTATCTAATTCACGCAAGTTATGAAACTGTTAGCAAGCCTGTATGAGATTTATACCTTTTGAAAGAAATAGTATGTAGAAGCAGAACAGGTTTCTGTACGCAAGATTATTCTCACACACACCTGCAAATTATTCTTACCAGAAAGCTGTGGCTTTGTTAGGACCTGCATTTTGTCTAGTTGTCTCCAGGCATAACATATCTGCCTTTACACAGCCCAGTCCATCAGCGCACATTCTCTTGGAAGGCATACCCATGGGATTCCACTCTGAAAAGACAGGGATGGGTTTCAACTTGCTGTTGTTTGATCCAGCAAGTGTGTGGAGACCGTAACCAACCAGACGTGCAAATATCAACACAGGTTTCGGTTTTAGTCGAGTTTATTCTTTAAAATGTGCCCATGCCCAATTAAGTCTTCAGCATTAAATTATATAGGATAAACTGAATAAAGCACATTGTTTCCACACTTAAGCTAGTTTTAAGACTATTGGATCATTTTTTGAATCATTATAGGATCATCTGAACTGAACTGCTATTGTCATATCTCATTCAAATCCTATGGCTGTCAAAGCTAGCCTGTTAATTCACCAACACATGTATTATTTCCATCAGCAACCTATTGTAAATACAGCACTAGCTTGTCTACCAAGGAGGACAAGAAGATAACACCTGCATTTACTGATAAAAATGGGTGAATTTGCATGTAGGAATTGACCAAACACACGGGTGCATTCATGTGGCCAGAAATATGAGACTCACTTTGAGCTAGAATGTGTTTTTAAGCCATATTTAACTAATCAAGTAATGATACAGCAACGCTGTAGAATAGAATACGTTCATTGTTCCGATTCTAAGCCAATGAAACAGATGGAACTGAATACGAATATAATTAAATTTGTCATTCACTGAAAAATGTCACTTCGTTGATGAAATAAAGTGGAATTAAATCACATTAAAAAAGGCGTTTAATAGTTTGACATCCTCAGTTAAACATGTCAGTCAGTCACACATCATGTCAGTCTCTCTAAAAAAGTTATTTACAGGAGAAGGGCAGAAAAAGACCTTAGTAAGTAAGTGCTTTTGGACCATTTCAGCATGAAATTTTGACACAAATAGTTGCAAATTACATAAAAAAAAAAATATATAAGACACAGTTTCAACAGAAATGACACACTGGTTTCTAATTTAGAAAGTTATAGAGGAGTTAACTATAGCTGACTAAAGTTTGACTGCAAAGTCTGAAAGGATGAAAAATGTATAACGTACTGAATGTACAAACTCTTTATATTGTGTTATTGATGGCAATGGTAGAAGATCACAATTCCTGTCGATAGTCAAGAGGTAGAAAAATAAAGCGACAACACGGCACATATCAGTAACCCTAAAGTCCCTTTTTAAGTTCAATCTCAAGCTATTTGCATGTCAGGCCTACAACAATCATTAGATATTTGCATGATTATAACTCTTTCCTTATTACTTATGTATTTATTCCTCATTTATTGAGACGTGTCAGCTAAAAGGCAAGTGTGGTTTACTTTAGTAGCCATATACAGTCAACAAATATTCAATTGTTACTATTATTTATTAAACTAAAGTAAAAAACTAAAATGTCTTGATAGTGAAAGGCCTAATGTACACAGCAAGTTTGCATTAAGCTTGAAACTGTTGGAAAAAAACTAACCTGAATGTAAAAAGGACTGACTGAATGTAAAAAGGACTGTAGAGTCTGCTCTCTACATTAAACGCATACATCTTTACTATGTCATATATATTAACTACAGAATCTATAGTTTAGGCCGGCATCGACTGGTTTGAACCAATTTAGGAGTGTCTCCATCATGGGCGTCAAAGTCATGTCATGAAGTCATGTCAATACATGGGCTCGCTCCTAAAGAGAGCAGCTACACCACCCTTGTGGCATTTATAATTAAAAGAGCACTAGCTTATTTGTAATTATGTAATGTTATTGCAGGTTGCGACTGGTGCTGAAGCTTCTTTATGTTAAACTCTAACCTGACGGTCTGGTTTCGTACATCATAATTCATTACATGTTCGAACTTGCACATGAACATATGAACAAAAACACTCGCACTGAGAAGCTGTAAGGGTTTGGAGGTAAACCTCAAGTGTTTCTTCAGGTCACCTAAACTTTCACGTGCTTACATTTCCTGCCAGTCCTGAAAATGTGTACCATCATATCGTGACTCCATCTAATTGTAAGTCGTAAATAACGGATTCTTCTCCCCCTTCGGCAAAATCCTCCAGGCGTTTGGAGGTTTTCTGGAACATAGTGCATCTGTACTGTAGCTCGGTCTACTCCTTCGGGAAATCATAAAGTGAAACACACACAGCTACACCCACCCACACACTGACTGACATTGATTTGGCCATACTGAAAGCACCACATTGTCTTGCCTGGTGCCACCGCTACTTATGCAGTGCTCCCAAAGGAGAACAGCCATTTAGAAGAAAGCATTATGGTTGTTTATAGTTTGTGGTCACTGCTAGTGCGTTTTATAGACATCATCGGTAGAGCCACTCTATTCAAAAGCCGTCCATGAAAAGGCAGCATTTAAACATGGACAACATTTCAAAGAGCAAAGCGAAAGCAGAGATATCGAGTGGAAGGAATGTATCAGGTTTCTAACAGCCGAACCAGCAGTTACACACATTCCAGTGAAGGTAGACGTTGGTGCTTTAGGAGGTCAGATAGGTGTCAAACAGTGGAGTGACCGTGCCATCCTTCCATTCGACAAGGATTTCCCCGCGCTGGATGGAGGGCGATCTGGGGGGTCTCATCGGGTGTTTGGTCAGAGGAGCTCTTTCGCTGGGAATGGGTGATCCAGGTTGACTGACTGGTTCGTGTGAGGAGTACGACTTCAGAACCACAACAGTTTTCCTCCTTCTGGTAGAGAAAACAATGCATTTAAATCAATTAAGAAATTAAAGTGATCAGATGAGGCAGGATTGATGTCTGAGTGCACTAGAACTACCGGAAGGTTAATATAGCAACTAAACACTAGAACCGTATCTGTGTTTCGTTACTTAAGATCTTGAGTTGTTCCAAATCTTCTCTAAAAACAGGATTACTTTCTTAATTACTTGTAAAAAGTAAGCTTGTTACATACATACATCTGGAAAGCACAAGAGAACAATGGTTTACAGTAATTTGATTTAAAAAGACACATCCGAACATGTGGAAACGTGCGGTTTGGTTTTTCATTTCTCCTGTACCATCGCTTTAAGAGAAGATGCAGTGTATGGTTGGTTCCGTTTTCTTCTTCAATGCCACCCTTGTAATTGAAGAATTACGTAATCGCAATTTTACAAAACAAACATTCACACCGCCTGTAAACACGTAAAGGGAGAAAACTGACCTGTTTTGGTAGATGTTAAAGATGAGGATGACTGTTCCGAGGAGGAGGGCGAGTGAACTCAGGACCAGCATGGTCACCTTCCATCCCATCCCTATTAGAAACCACTCAAACTTCACTGTTTAGTCATTCATGCTTCGTGTTTAAACAGTGTGGCTGACTTTGAGGACTATTCCACAAAGCAGGATTTCTCAGCAAGTTGGATCATTTAAGCATAAAGTGAGGTGTCCTACTGAAGTGTCCATTACCACTTCTCTTGCACTGGAAATGTAAATGTTTAGATTTCAGATTCTTTTCTGTAGACGCACTTAAAACACATTATAGTTCATCAATTTCCCTTAAAATAGTACATGGTATGAAACCCTGGTGTTTATTTGATGTTGCAGTCAAGCTTTTCACATTTCCAACTCGATGAACAGTTATTTACATTTTTCAAAAGTGCTACATAAAAGTGTTTCAACCAAACATTTGGATTCACTTGGAGTGCCTTTGGCTTCAGCTGGCCGACCGACTGAGTCCTCCTTAAAAGCTTTTCTTGTCCTCTACTGACCTTGTGTGGTAGTTAACTGTACTTCGATACTGGTTGAACATTATCATTTTCCTTTTTTTATTTCCCCCCTCAGTAATCCTACATGATGCTGACAGTAAATAACTATATTGCACACTCACCATACTCCATATTCAGCTGATTCAGAGAGTCGTCCATGCTGCTGTTTGTCTCTGGAACTGCAGAGGAGATCTGAGCTGGCTGTGTGGGCTTGGGAGGAGGGCCGTGATCCACTGGAGAGAAACAAAGCAGTACTGTGGTCAGAAGAGCAGTATTTCTGTGTTTCTTGACCACATCTCTATCAGCTGTACCAATTAACACAGTGATTTCCCTGTAGGAGAGAATAAAAACACAAATGGACCCAAACACACTGTAACAGTAGCCAATGGGAAGCAGCAATGGCCCTTTGGCTTCCATTTTGGAGAAGCCACTTCTAAAACCAGCAGGGTTTACAGATACAGATACAGATAAATAGGTGAAAATGACTGTGTTGACTGTTACATATACAGCAGATAGAGATTAAGTTAAAAAAAGATTCATTTAACCCAGCCACTGTGAAGGAAATAAGTGATCCATTTACGTAAACACATGTTAAAGCAAGGTGTAAACACGACGGCATGGCTACCACATTTGAGTACATGAAGATGGGTCCAGATACATCATTAACGTAAACATGTTTAATATGAATCAGTGCACAAAATGAAGTCAAAAGGGGTGACAGGTTCATGAAGTTAGCGTCTACTAAAAAAAAAACTACATTTGGGAGAGTTCAGGCAAGTCTGTAGTGAATGAGGTGTTAAATGGATATTAGGGATGACAACCAGAGTAAGTGACTCCCACTCTTACGCTGATACAGGCGGATTTTAGCAATGATTCGGGGTCCTGTCTTCTCGGGTTCATTCTGAGGCCCAACGTCTGCTCTTTCTGGTTCCTCCTCCTCCTCACACATGGTTTGCTTGCTCAGTGTCCTCCACTTGCTGCTTCTCCCCCGCTCCGCAGACAGGAACACCTTGGAGTCCTGGAGTGCAGTCAGATGGAAGCCTTTGCCGTGGAGGGTCAGATGGCCCTTCTTTGAGCAGCTCCAGGCCTGGCCCTCTTCGTCCCCAGGTCTGCAGGCCCGGAGCCCCACACTCTCATGCTCTTGGGCGTGAAAGGCCGTCAAGCATTTGCCCGTCTGTGGGTTTCTGAGGGTCCGGCTCTCCGAGCTCCAGTGCCACTCCTGAAGGGCCAGACCTGGTTTGCATTCCTCCAGGCTCAAGCTGCTGTGGCCCTCCTGTACCTGCATGCACTTTCCCAACTGCTCGTTCCTCATGCTCAACCCTGCCACCTCTATGGAGGGGAAAGAGAAGAGCCTCGGAGATCAATAAGGGAAGCTTTCTTAAAATAAAAATATAAA
Organism: Brachypetersius altus; assembly: GCA_037974465.1. NCBI lineage: Eukaryota > Metazoa > Chordata > Actinopteri > Characiformes > Alestidae > Brachypetersius > Brachypetersius altus. The sequence continues at coordinate 741 of JBBPDB010040990.1, read as the reverse complement.
ATCCTGACAAAACTGGGTTATTTAATAGACAACACTCAGCTTCCAGTTTATAATACACATCTGCCTTTATTAAGTTCTATGGAAATCATCAACATGCAACTATGATGCTGGTGCACTTATTGGATAAAAGTATTGACAAGCCTGAACATTACACCAACAGGGGCTTTAATGACATTGCATTTAAATCCATAGACTTTAATATAGAGTTGGTCCCCCAGCTATAACAGCTTCCACTCTACTTGGAAGGCTTTCCACAAGGTTTTGGAGTTTCTGTGGGAATTTGTGTCCATTCATTCTGTAGAGCGTTGATGAGGTCAGACACTGATATTAGATGAGAAGGTCTGGATCACAATCTCCATTCCAGTTCATCCCAAAAGTGTTGAATGGGGTTGAGGTCAGAACTGTTTGGGACAGTCAAGTTCTTACACACAGAACTCATCCAACCCTGTCTTTATTGAGTTTGCTTTGTGCACTGGGACACAGTCATGCTGCACTAGAAAAGGTTCTTTCCCAAACTGTGTCCACAAAGTTGGAAGCATGCCGTTGTCCAGAATGTCTTAGTATGCTTAAGTATTAATACTGAGGTAAGGGGCCTAGCCCAAACCCTGAAAAAACGATGTGTCCCAATACATTTTTCTAGCGTTGCACAACTTTGTTGAGAATGTGTCATGGGTGCGGTACAGGGAGCGGAGAGGACACAAGGCTGAACAGAAAAATGGCGGGGTTTTAATGTCCAATGCA
>JBBPDB010040970.1:0-11396 GCA_037974465.1 Brachypetersius altus | reverse complement strand
TATTCTGACGGCCCCCGTGCCTATTTTCTGTTCTTCTGTTTTGTTTTTGTTTAATAAATATATCTGCATGGATCCCTGGCTGTCGGCCCGTTCCTGCACACTCCGAGGGAGTTCAGAGTCGTGGGCTCACGCCCGTGACTCTGGCATTATTGACACAGGAGGAAATTGCTTATAGTGTGACTGCACAGAGACAAACAATATAGCACAGGCAGTAGAAATGTCTAAATAAAATAAAAAATATGAAATATGCTAGGCTATGTACACAAATGGTGGGTTGTAGTTATATATAGTAAGATTTTTCCAAATTCACTTTTCATTTCTAATTTGGGCATTAAGCAGGTGAATGGAAACCTGGTTAGTGTGCACTAACAGCTGAGCTCTGTTTCTATATAAATCCTTTCCAGCTCCCTCTGTCTCTCTCTCCCTCTCTCTCTCCTCCCTTGCCCCCTCTCCCTCTGTACTGCTGTATCCTGGCAGTCTGAGTGTGTGTCACTTCTAGGTCACTGTGGGGCTAATGAGCTCCTTCTTTGCTGCAGTAATTGATGATAACGATCGTCACCTCATCATCCTGGCTGGAACAAACAAACAAAGCCCCTGATTCTCACACTGTCAAAACCAGTCAAAGCCACCACACACACACACACACACATAGCCTGGCACATAGACCTACCTCATCTATATTTGAAACGACACTGACACACACAAAGTTGGGTTTTGAGCTAAATTGCAGTTATGCTCATTTAGGCTAAATAGGACTGGTCTTCAGGGTCGTTCATCTGTTTTCGTGTGTTATGAGTCATTGTTTGACTCAAAAAATAAACACTGCACCACTTGAGTGGGTGCCAAAACAATTGCACATGCCACAAACTCAACATTAACATTATTCACATATGAGAATATTTGCCATGTGGTTATGTGCAAATTTCTCTACCTATTTAACCATCTAAGTCCATAGACAAATCAAATTTAAGTCAGTGCCTATCACATGCTGACTGACTTTTCTGAAAAGGCTAATGCTAAACAGCCCCTATTACATCCCTATACCCACTGTCCAAAAAAAAAATCTGTCTGTTGTCTGTTGGCAAATCAGTAAGACTTTTCAGTACTTCAGTCCTCTGACCTATTTGAAACATTGCCATCAGGAATGTCCTAAAATGTTAGTGGACCAAATACTGAGCTCTGAAGTACACTTGTTATTGCTAATTCAGTCAGACTTTCTGATTTTTTTAGGGTTGTGCCTCAGGGTTTTTGCTAATGACCTTGAAATCAGCATTAAGTTGATTTTGTTTACATATTAAAGCAATTTTTAAAATGGATGTTCTACAAACTATGTATGCATGAGATGCAATGGCAAACATTAGCACAGCCAGGTGCGTCGTTAGTATTCCCACCCTGACAAGCAAAGTTGCCTGTGCAGTGTCTCGCATGCCTCATATCTAATCACCTCGGCTGGCTGGGGCCCCAGGGGTCTCTATGAAAGGATAGGAGAAAGCACAGACAAATAGAGGGAGACGTAATGAGCTCGGACAGAAGTGAATTGCAGAGTGTTGGTCTTTATTTCCTACTTAACCTGTTTATAAGGATGATGGATGATGCCATTGGTAGGATGGCAGCGTTAGCCTGGCCCGATCACCAACACAAATGAATACGCCTCAGACTGAGACTTGACATGTGTCATGTGATGGGCTTATTGTTCATTTATCATAATTAGGCGATTGATGTTTAACTTTATCAACGCCCTTTGCACGCTTTTAATAGGCTAGGTTTGGAGAGACTGCTTTCAGCTTGCAGTTTTTATCTTGTTTTATGTTTGTTTTTGTGTTTTCCTAAATTTCTCCTCAGTATCCAAACGCTAGCTAGGTCTGCCCCAATCACATTATGCTCCCAACACTGAGAATGATGAAGAAGAGGGACGACCACATTAACCCACTGAGAGAAAAAAGGACAATTATTTTGTCTTGGACGTTTGGCTACAAATGGGGATCAAACTCATAACCTCCCGATGACAGGATCGACGCTTGTGCCATTTGGGAGTTTTGATGACTCCGTTGTTTCGTTGTTTCCATTGTTGAGTCTTCTAAACCCTCACCCTCGCAAGTGAGCTGTTTGGCAGGACACACCCTGTTTGCATGAAAAGCTGCCGCCGCCTTAAGGTGTGTACATATGACTAGGTTCAAAATGTCCCGCCGTTTGCATTGCAAAGATCCAATCAAAGTCAAAATAGAGAAGTCTCTGGAGGAGCTTTTACTGAGCCTGTCAGGCTTTTCAGAGCTGTAGCACACCACTTTGAAGTGTAACTGCCATGCAGTGATGCAAAGTTATCATTGAGATGGTGCTACCAGGTTTGTAGATTTGCCTGTAATCACTTGTAATTAGCCACATGCCCAACATATTCAGACACTTATTAGTGCTTATTTCAGTGTTTTGTGATTTATTTGTAGAAAAAGATGTAGGTACACATCTAAAATGCTTGTTGTGTGGAGGACTCTTACAGTCATTAGTTACAGGGACAATCCTACAATCACTGGTTACAGGAACAGGCTTACAGTCATTAGTCAAAGGGACAGTTACAGTCAGTAGTGACAGGGACAGTCTTACAGTCAGTAGTTACAGAGACAGTCTTACAGTCAGTAGTTACAGGGACAGTCTTATAGTCATTAGTCAAAGGGACAGTCTTATAGTCAGTAGTTACAGGGACAGGCTTACAGTCATTAGTTATAGGGACAGTCTTACAGCCATTAGTTACAGGTGGCAACTGAGGGTTAAGTGTCTTGCTCAAGGAAAAGTAGGGGGGATTCAAACCTGTAACTTTATGGTCATGGACCGGAAAGTGTTTTACTCACTAGGCTTCTCCCACCCCAGTGTTAACAATGTGTAAGCAGTTTTAGTGAAACAAACCCATTTCATGCATTTACCTATATTATTTGTCACCATGTGTGAGGATTTTAAACTGTTCTTTAGGAAAGATCAGAAAAACCTGAAGTAGCAGAGTGAACTGGAAGGATGTGTACTAACACTTTACATGCCATGTGAATGTGAGGCGACGCTCGAAGGAGGGTGAAATCAGAGGCAGTGAAGTGGAGGCCATTTGTTCAGGACTTATTTTGGAAGCAGCGGTAGCAGCGATTGACCTGTTGATTGCTCAGTAGCATATGTTTTGGAAACAGGGGGCAGAAATGGCAAGTCAGATGGTCAAATGAAAGACTACTTGAATCCCTCACTCACACACACACATTCCAGAAATGACCCTGCAGTCACAACTGCATTGTTGTTTTCTGAAGTGATTGCTTTTGACAGGACTCATCATCCACAATATGCTTTGACCGGTGTGGGCCCGAGGCCGCCGCTCTGAATGCTCTCACCAGACTGAAAGGCATTTGGGATATATGAAAAGGTATAAAAAAGAATGGCATTGTAAACACTGCATTAGGTAATATATAGACGAGGTATAGACGAGGTATTGCAATATGTTATGACCTAACATTATTAGAGCTCATTTAAAGGGCCCATATACTACAATTTGTACCGCTTCTAATGGCTAATGAACCAAAACAATCCATTGAAACATGTAAATGTCCCCTGGTTCTAATTGGCTGCCCTATGATCTCATTTAAAAACCAGCCTAGACTGAAACACTCCGTGTAACATCATTGGGAATTGATGAGGCTAATCTCTTGTATCATAACAAAGGTAGTTCGAAGCAAACTATTTTAGCTTCCCTGTGCGAGAAAGGAAAAGAGCAATTCTGAGTAAAACTCATGTCTGGAGTCTCTGGAATGTAAGTAAAAGTCATATCTGGAGCCTCTGGGGTGCGAATCACAATCGAGTCTTAAGTCTCTGTGGTGTGAATCAAATGGGGGTTCTCCACTGACTGGTACCAGCTTGGTTTGGTTCAGTTCAGCCACCAGATTTTAGTTATGGAAAAGCAAAAAAAGCGAGTAGAGTTGAAATGAACCAAGCTGGTACCAGTCAGTGGAGAAACCCCAAAAGTCAAGTCTGTGGTGCAAATTGGAATCGAGTCTCAAGTATCTGCGGTGAAAGAGAGACAACTCTCGGGTTGAGGCAGTGCTAGACCGACTTGAGCCTCTGAATTGCACCCTATTCTCTGGGGTTTGAGTCAGAGTCAAGTTTTAGGTCTATGGGGTGCAAGTCAGAGTCAAATGTGTAAATTATCTGGGCTGTGAGTCGGATTCAAGTCTAAAGTCGAATATCAGGTTTCTGGGGTCTCAAGTTTCTCTGGGTTGTAAGCACATGTCCAGTACTCTGGGTTGAGACAGTCAAACGTGTCTGTTGTCTGGGGTGCAAATCAGATTTAGAGCCATGTTTTGTGTCAGGGCAGTATGAGTCTGATTCACAGTTGCATTAACTGGAGTCTCAAGTTTCTGGAGAATCAAGTGTTGAGTCAGAGCAGCACAAGTCTGATTTGCTTGTCTTAAGCTTGAGCCACTTGAGTCTTGAGTCTTGACTCTTGTAATCTCTGTGGTGCCAGTCAAAGTCAACCAAATGGTTTGGGGAGTGAAGGATATCTTCTGATAGGTATTTGACTCTGGCTCTCTTTTGAAAATTTCTCTCCTGGAAGCTTATCATCTTGTTGCTTCTCACGTCTCATTAACACCACATTGTCTCGGGGCAGTGGCGTTCCAATTAATTGCGGTGTCCTAAAAATACACGCACCCGTGCCCAAGTGGGACTGACGTTCGACTGACACGAGACCCAGAGCGTAGCCAAAATTGTTGACATTGCGAATGACGTGACAGGCTGTGGTCTCATCTGTTCTAGAAAAGAAAGCAGGAGGCTTTAGCTGAATATAACTCTTCTAAAGAACATGTGCAGATAAATGTGACCTATTTTTGTTTTCCATTTAACCACCCTCACCCCATGTCACAGGATCTGGACACGTCACCAAATCAGTGTCTTGGATGCTTCTTTATTCATTTCACTTTTGTGTGCCTAAAAACACCAAATGTTGAGTCTCTGGTTTGAAAGTCAATACAATGTTTCTATTTTCTGTGAGTCAGAAACTAGTCTAAAGTCAAGTCTCATATTTCTAGGATACAAATCAGAGTCAAGTCTTAAGTCAGGGTAGGTTGAGTGTAACTCACACCTCAGATATAAGTTGGGGTGCAAGTCAGAGTCAGAGTCAAATGTGGCTTTTATCTGGGGTGTGAGTCAGAGTCAAGTCAGAGTCAATATCAAGTTTCTGGGGTCTGATTCCCATCCATCCATCATCTACCCCTTTGTTAATTTGACTTTTGGGTGCCTAAAACACCATTGATCAGTTTTACGTGACCCTTAACTGACCTCTCTTCATCCCTTTAGAATGAAAGACTTAGCCGTTAATTTGAGTCAAAGTCGAGTCTGAAGTCAAGTCTCAAGTTTCTTGGGTGCATATCGTAGTCAAGTCTTGAGTCAGGGTAGGCAGGTCTCTAGGGTAGTGCGAGTCTCATTTGAGTCTCTGTAGAGTCCTGTTCTCTGGGGGTGTAAGTAAAAACCAGGCCTTGAGTCTCTGGCATGCAAGTTCATCAAACCGGGGTATTCTGGGGTGTAAGCCAAGTCTTACATGTCTAGAGTCTCAAGTTTCTGGGGATCCAGAATCATGCAGCATGAGTCTGACTCAAGTTTCGAATGTGTGAGTCCAGTTCTCTAAAGTTTTGATTCCTTTTAGTTTGACTCGAGACTCTGGTGTTAAAGTCGAGACACAAGTCTCTTGGGTGTGAGTCAGAGTCAAGTCTTGCAATTTTCTCAACACCACTGATAGCTTAAAACATTTAATGAGACATTTCCCTGTGTGAGCTGTGTGAAGTGATACCTTTTTACTGATACTTTTGTGCATTTTATAGTAGCATTTCATTTGCAGCTTGCATCGCCTCTATATATGTAATGAAACTGCAGAATTGTGAACACTGTTTTGTCTGCACCCAGGTCATTTAGAAGCAGCATTTTAAGTGAAGATAACACATTCCTTATAATTACCATGAAGGATCCCCAAAACTTGTTTCTAGCATGTAATCATCTCAAATGAGATTGTCATAATTGACTGAAATTGAAGCCCATATGCCATGAAAGAAAGAATGGTAATTAATGGGCTGCTATTTTCTTAAAGGTGTGATATTAATTACAGGCATCACAGTGGAGTTGATGAGCCGTATAACATCATTGGGTACTGCTAACAGAATCTCTCCCTCCTCTTTCCCCCTTTCAGGATCACGTTTTGCCATCTTCCCTTCCAGAGCAAATGGCTTTATGTCGGAACGGAGCGAGGGAACACACACATCGTCAACGTGGAGTCCTTCATCTTGTCAGGATACGTTATTATGTGGAACAAGGCCATAGAACTGTAAGTACTAGCATTATAAAATCAATGTTGCTAATAAAACCAACAAGAACATAATCAGTTTCGAACACTTTGCAATGCAACCTAATCCACATTTCAAAGCTAACATACTCAAGACATTTAAGACGGTAATAAATATGGTTTAATAATTCGATATACATTAATTAAGCTACTGTCAGTTAAAACACTATCCTGCAGTTTATAAGCTCTGACAGTGTGTCTCAGAGACAAGTGCCTGCCAGATCAGAGAGGGGTGAGTCCTGAGTCTCTGAGGTACCCTTCATGCTGCGGCCTGAATTCACTCGCAAGTCTTTAGTCACTGAAGTGTTGGTTCAGTTAAGTTTGAGTATGATTCAAGTCTTAGGACTCTGGGGTACAAGCCAGAGTCAAGTCTTGAGTGGCAGGGGTGTCTAAAGTCAAGTCAGTGCAGGTCTGACCTGAGTCTGAAGTGCCACTCAAATTCTCTGGATTCTTTAGACTTCAAGACTTTGAGACTTCAAGAAGACTCAACTTGAAGTCTTGAAGTCTTGGATTCTGGAGTCTCTGCAGTGTGAGTCAGAGTCAACTATTTGAGGGCCAAGTCCAATTCCTCTAGATTCTCTTAAATTTGTGGAGTTGACAGTCAGTTGAGTTACAGTCTGTCGTTTTTTGCTGGGGCGAGTTGCAGTTGATCTCTAGCATCTGGGGTGCAAATCAGATCAGTCTCTGGAGTAAATGACAGAGTCAAGTCGGTGGTGTCTGGTGTATGAGTGAGAGTCCAGTCAAAAGTCTCTGAGTTGCAAGTCTTGGGTCTCCAGGGTCTGAGTCGAGTCTGGAGTGTCTGCATTCCATATCAGAGTTAAGTCTCGAGTCCAATTCTCTAGAATCTTGGTACTCTTAGGTTTGAGTCGAGTTGAGTCACAAGAACCAGCTGGGGCAAGTCAATCTCCAGCATCTGGGGTGCAAAGTTGAGTCTTTGGAGTGCAAGTCTGAGTTGAGTCTGTTGTATCTGGGGTATGAGTCAAAGAAAAGTCTAAAGTCTCTGTGTGAGTCAAAGTCAAGACTTTGGGGTTTTTGGGGTGCAAATCAGAGTCAAGTCTGGAGTTTCTGCAGTGTGAATCAGAGTCAATTCCTAAGAGCCAAGTTCAATCTTCTAGATTCTCTAAAATTTGAGGACTTTAGCACAGAACAGTTCAGTAACTATAAAAATCTTCTGAAATGTGAAGTCTATTCCTGTTTGTGAGTTTGTGACTTTCCACTGTCATCTGGATTGTTCACATGTTTGAGGTTATATTTGTAGCAGGAAAGTGTGGGGTGCTTATATTAAAATCGTTAATCTTTGTTTTGATTTTAATAAAAAGCTAAATGTGTCATTTGTGCCCCATGCTCTCGTTTGGTAAATGATTAGCAGTGTCAGTCTCTGAGGTGAGCAACAAGGTTTTTCACATTATACCACCTTGCGTACCACAGAGGAGCCTCTTATCTCTATACTTCAACACACACACACACACACACACACACACACACTCCACATACAGATGTGTAAGTCAGCACCAACACCTCAGTCTCAGATGTGTTACTCTGACAAGAGAAGAGCTCACAAATGTCAATCACGTCTCCTCCCACGCACAAGCCCTCCAGCGCCGTCCCAGCTGTCAGACAGGAGCGCAAGCAATGAAATCGGTGATGTCTTTCTAAAGAATGTTTAGACCAACGTCTTCTGCTTGTGTGCCTCTCCAGGTCCTCTATCTTCTCAAGCCAGCCTCTTGCGCCAATAATCTTCTTTGCTCCTTGAATCTCAGCAAAAAGTGTTTTTACTTCGCTAATTAAATCTCCTCAACAAGAGAAGGGGCGTAACACAGCCCACTGCCTGTCTCTGTACCTGTTCAGTGCTTTTTTTCTAACCCACCATTAATTTAGTGTTTGTAAACACAGTCAATTATAGTGGGTTAGATGTAAATTGGATCATTGTATAAAAGCTTAACCACTCTGATTTCTTTACAGCGACAGTGATTGTAACCAGACGTCTCCAACACAAACAGACATTTAATCTACAATTGAACCCCCAGTGAAGCTTAATGTGTCTCTGAGTGTTTATATGGATGTTGATGGTGGTAAATTTGTGGCAAATATGAACTAAATCAGTTTTCCTTTGAGACTATTTCGTCCTGCATGTATCCCTCCACCATGAATGGGTTTCGTTTTAGGACAAAAATCTTCTCAAAACTCTGGTGGAACAACATTTCAGGCCTCATGAACCGCACTGATAAACATTTGATGGAATAGCTGTGAGGAGCTTTTATAGGTGGATGTCTTGTTCCATTCACCTCCAGTTTCTCCAGAACTGTGGCGTTTCAAACAAAAACAATAAAATATTAAATCATGCCGAAATTTTGATAAATTACAATTCCCTTTCAGTTAAGAGAAAGTATGTCCACATGAAATCACTGTGTTGTGTGCTTGTAGAAGAGCTTGTAGAAGAGCCTTGAATTCAAGGTTTTCTTTACACTTAATTAATTTTTTATTAAATTCTTAATATTCATCTCCTTTGAATTACAATTTGAATGAAAATCATATAAAATTTTTATCACGTACAATTTTCCAAAGAGCCCATATTCTCCACATGAATCCTCAGCAGTGCTCTCTCACGAGGAGGAAGACACCTTCACGCGCTGCTCAGTGCTTGTGCTCTAAACGTGGCTTGCTTCGATCCTGCTGGAACTATCAAAAAGCTTCAGCAGTGCGTGCTGCATTCAGTGGAAGCTCCTGCGTTCCGCCTCGAAGCAAACCGACCGCCCACGTCTCTGAGTTATCTGCTTTCAACACACTGCACCTCTGGATTCTCCATGGAAAATCTCCCTGATGTTTTGAGTCACGTTCCATGATCACATGTGGCTTATATGCCATGTTTATAATTAGAAACTCCAGCCTGCTTCTCACCTGCAAGCACTCTTGAAATACTAGTCAGTCAGTCAATCAGTCAGTCAGTTGGGGTTTATAAAGTAAGGGGAATCATGAAAAATTGCATTTACGTTCCATTTTTCAGCACCAACCATCAAAATGAGGAGTCCATTTATTCATCCATCCTTCCACCAACCTGTCCCAACACTCATTTGGTGAAAAGTGATGAAACACCTTGGACAGCCAGTACATTTTGGTGGGGCTTGTATCACCACAGACCCCCAATACATTCGGTTGTTTGCAAAAGTTCGACCCTGTCGACCCCACATTCAGATGTTGAGAATTAGTGAGCACATCTTTCCTACAGATTTTCCTCATTTTACGTGAGATACACATAATTGATGTTCATGATGATTTATTTATCAAATGTAATGGTTGGTTGCCGCAAGTGGCCGTCCTTTTCTGTCTTTTGTGAATAATTATATTTTGACATGTCTGTGTATTCATTAGTTGTTTCAGCTGACCGCTGTGCTCTGTTTAAGTGATGTGTTGTAATTGGTTTGTGATTTTTGGCTCTGTGTTGGTCCACTGTCATTTTGGTTTTGGTTGTTTGCTCTCATCTCCTTTGTTGGAGTTACGTTTAGGCCCTCATGCCTGTTTCGTTTATAATAAAAGTATTAAAAGAATTGGAGGTCTGCGAATGCACCTGCCCTGGCTGCCAAGAGACGGGAGCTGTGACACCAAAATCATATATGTCATCATATATATGTATATGTCGTCAATCATATATCTTGAACAAAACCTCAGATTTATTTATTTATTTATTGGCTTGTTTATTTATTCATTTTTAGGGCTGAAATGTAGTCTCAAGCACACTTTGTAACTTAGTTAGGAATGGGCAAGGATAAACCACTTTAGGCTAAGCAGATGGATATATTTAAATATGTTAGTTTTTGTGATATCACAAAAACAGCAAATTCAAAATGGGCTATTTTAGCAGGCATTTTCCAAACACCTGACTGGGGATTAAAATATCAAGTATTTGCAGAATACAGCTAACTCCTTAAGGCTGAAATGAAAGGAAAATTTGGTGTTCTGTTATACAAGCCTTTAAAAGTCAAGGGGTCCAAAACCATTGAAAATAACCAAAAATGCATGGCAGCAATGCATGTGAAATAATAACACTTTCATCAAGGGATGAAAATATATATGGGTTATGTATGTAGTTGTCCACCATCTTGCTGTGCAACTGGACAAGCTCTAAAGTTAGTGATCCCCACCCCCACCAATCCCTGTATTTTCAGCATCTCTCTCTTTCCAAATCTCACACCATTTTCTGAGGCCTTTAGTGAACATATCCATTTTTTACTGTGCTAATATTCAGGGCCCATTATCCTGAAGGACATTGCAACCGCCATTGCCACGGCAACCCTCCTGAGCACCTCGGGGGCCGCTATCAGCCTGGCTTTGAAGTTGCACCCAAACAGAGACGGCGGGCCTCAAACAAGCGAGTGGCGCGCCGGCATTGGTACACTACTCACGTCTGGCAGACATTAAAGATAGGAGAGCGCGCCTGTCACTGCTGCTGGAACACGATGGCCGAATAAATGGCAAACGTTTATGAGCACTGCTGGGGTGTGTGCTGTGTGTGTACAACTGATGGGATCACGGAGGAAGTGAGGGATGATAACAGGAAGAGGCAAAGGGTTCTCCGCCTTGCCCTGCTGATAAGAAGAGGCCTCCTGTTCTCAATTTACCAAGGGCTACCTTTCACACACACGCAAGCTTGTGTGTGTGTGTGTGTGTGTGTGTGTGTGTATGTATATGTATATACCTGTGTGTATGTGTGTGTATAGATATATATATATATATATATATACTAGAGGTGGGCATAGATAAAATTTTTTAACGCCGTTAACGCCAAGATTCCAATGAGATTAACGGTGTTAAAAAAATGTATCTATGCCCACCTCTAATATATATAGAGAGACCAAGACAAGTCACTGAATTATCAAGGTGAAATTCATCATAGCTTGCGTAGTATAGACACAGCTCACTCTGTCAGGGGGAGAGACCGAGACAGGTTTAAAACATGCGTGAACCGGACAAGTCACTGAAATAACAAGGTGAAATTCATCATAGCGTGTGTAGTGTTGACCCAGCTCCCTCTGTCCGGGTGGGG